>VZUI01020458.1:0-28933 GCA_013401135.1 Cettia cetti | reverse complement strand
TAAAATAAAATAAAATAAAATAAAATAAAATAAAATAAAATAAAATAAAATAAAATAAAATAAAATAAAATAAAATAGAAAAAACCCCACCCCCCAAGTCTTTCACATGTGCTAAAAAGACATTTAAAACTGAAAAATATTTTGAAACAGTAGTTTTCTTTAGTTTGGGAGTAGCAATTGATGCCATATCAATTCTTATGGACTCTGCTTTAAGATATAGCTTAACTTAGTGGAAAAAGGACTGTGAAAAAAGGAATATATCTTAAATTAATTATCCCAACTAATAGTAAACTAGGCGGTTTGCCCATGTGTAGCAAATTACCCATGAAAGCAAAAAGCTCTTTTCAGGCTAATGCTTCTTGCTTCTTGCTAACCCAATAAAGCACAAGATCCTGGGACAAGGAGCCATTTTACACTGCTGTGTTTGCACAGAACAGGAGTTGGTCTGAAGATTGCTGTTAAGAGAGTGCAAATAATAAGAAGTCCCACAGCTATTACTATCTGTTGCATTTACACTGAGAACACTGAACTTGGTACTGTAAGCTCAGAACATGTAAGAATACAAACAAAGTTTAATTCTGCTTCCAGGAAGTTGGAAAATGAGAGGCTGAATGCTGTAGAGAAAGCGACTTGGGAAAGTGATTATTTTGACTTCTGTTAGACTGTGGGTAGAGAGAAAGTGCTGTATGGTAGCATGGCCCCAAAAATATCAATTATCCAAAGTCTCTTCTTTAATGGAACAGAAATTTACTCACATCTGATATAAGGCTGGGTGTAAAAGGATCATTGTTGTCTTGGTGTCTTTAGGCATCTGCTTCTTCAATAACTTCCTACAGTGCCTGCTGTCATATCAGACCTGGCTGATCATCCAGGTGTTTGCGCATAATAAAGAAAAGAAATGTAATAGGAAAGTCGGCAGTGTCTCTGGCTTCCCTCTAAAGACAGTCTTCTAGGAGTCTATTAAATGTACAAAAATGCTTATTGCTTTTTCAGCAGTCAGCCTAAATGTCTGGGGTGTGACACAGAACAAGTTGAAGAAACTGCACTAGAGTTTCTTAGTTCAGCTAAATATAGGGGTTTTGTAAACAATTTTTGCTCATCCAAAACTTCATAGAATCTTTTTGAGAATTTTTTGCATTAGCTCTTCTTTTTATTCTAATTGAAAGCTTTTATAATTTTGGCTTGTACATCTGAACAAACCTTCCACAATTTGAATAATTGAAATGTGACTCACAAGTCAGGAGTCTTGGGAAGAAAGGCTCTTTTTGCTGCTGCTGTGGCTGTTTTTTGATAATGCAGTAAATATAAAAATAGTAATAAAAATTGCTTTCAGATATTAAGGAAAACAGATTTACTTCATGGAGACATTACATACTAATGTATTATGCTAACTAACTACTGATAGATTTCAGGAAGTTATTGAATACTCTGACAGAGTCTAGGAAAAGTACTATGCACAATCACTTCACCCTTACATAAGTAGAAGAGTGATGTCTACATGCCTAGGAGAATAGGCATGAAACCAGTTCTGTAAAGTAGTTCTTAGCTGATGCAGTCTTGCTCAAATCACTATGATTTTTTTAGTTTCTTGAGCAAGTCTCCCCTCTTCTGTACTCCATGGGAGTAATGTGAGGGTTATCAGATTCAAATGTACAGATATTACAGAAAAGGACTGCTAGTCCACAGTTAGGGCTCAATTAGCCCTGCAATTAGGTAGACAATTTGTCTTGCCACAAAAGATTCCTCAATATTTGCAGAATTCTTGTCTGCTATTTCTATCCAAACTATTTTACCAGGCCCAACTAACCTCACAGATCTTACAGCTAAAGGAACCAAACACTTGTTTTCCCCTATCTAATCTGTTTTTTCTTTGTATTTTGGTTTATTTATTTTCTACAGAGTAAACTGAAGCTCTAGTTCTCACTCAGAAACTTCATACATCTCTTAAATTCAGTCCCAAGCCTCAGGCTCTGCATTTTGTAACCAAGCCAATACATATTTTGATCTGCCAGAACACTCATTATAGCATAATGAGAGCAAAATTTTAGTTTGAAACATGTTCTTGCTTAAAAAAAAAAAAATATTAATGTGAGTCAGTAAAATAATCTATGACATACATGAGATTTAATTTAATCTGATGGCCTCACAGTCTCTGTCAAACACCAAAGCAATACTATGTATTTCATGATATCATAGTATGGGGATCATCTTATGATTCACCAAGAATTAATGTATATTTACTTACGGTAATGTAACCATAGGGTTTTTAAGGGTTGAAAAGATCTCTCAGGCCATCAAGTTCAACTGTTGAACTGCCACATTTGCTACTAAACCACATCCCCAAGTGCCACATCCATAGGTTGTATAAACATTTCCAGGGATGTTGACTCAACCAGTTCTCTGGGCAATCTGTTCCAATGTCCAATGACTGCTTCAGTGTGAAAAGTTTTCCTAATATCATAATACCTAACATAATTTAAAACACTCCTAGTTCAACTTGTGATCTTTTCCTCTCACCCTGTTGCTTGTTACTTGGGAGAAGAGACTGCATCCTCCCTCTCCCCACCTTGTAGTTGTTGAGAGTGATAAGGTCACCCCTGAGCCTCTTCTTTTCAGGCTGAACATATCCAGCTTCCCCAGCTGCTGCTCATAAGACTTGTGCTCCACACCCTTTCCCCAACTCCATTGTCCTCCTCTGGACTCCTTTAAGCACCTTAATGCCTCTCTCAGCCCAAAACCAAACACAGGATTTGATGGACAATCTCACCATGATATGCAGGGATTTCATCTGTAGAGAAGCTTCAGGACTTAGCTTTCTGCAAGACTTACCTCAAGATATCATTCTGAACCACAATATGTTTTGTTCAGTCAGATCAGATTAGACTAAACAGCATCCAAATACTACATTTTACCTTATCTAGTTGCATGATGAGTCATACTGAAATTGCTGCTTCATATGTTTTCTTGAATGCAAAAATCAAGAAGTTAATGATCTTCATTGCAAAACTGAATGTTTATCTTTAGCATTGCTTGACAGAAACTGTGCCATAATATCCATTAGTGGGACTTCTCAGGAGAGCTATTAGAGAAGGAACAGGAGAGCTATTAGAGAAGGAACTACTCTTATAATGTTTCTTATACCTCTTTCATCTGTTTATTTTCTGAGTGTTCCCCAGCTTTAGGTATGAAGGCTGATTCCTGTAGCTTGCAGCAAGAAAATTTCTTAAACTGATGTCGGAATTTAGCATTTTACCAGGCTTGCAGAAAAAACCAGCATTACTATATTTTACTTATACAATTCTGTATTATCAGGAAAAACATTGCTAACAAACACTGAAAAAACACAAAACTTAGTTTTATTAATTTAGTTTATTAATATAGTGTCTAATTTATCCATCCTCCATTTCTCTGATTGAATTTTTAAAGAACTAAATTATCTTCCGTGACAATACCTTAAGTTTAAAAAGTATGTTTCCTGTGTCTGGTAAAATCCCAGAAACATCTAAATCCCACAATGATCCTAAATTCTCTATGCAAATTTTTTGTCTCTACCTTTAGATATCTACCCAAGTGAATGATCTTTCCTACACATGAGAACTCCTGGCTACTCTTTTCTAAATTAGTCTATGACTTCTGGCCTACATATGGAAAACCTATGAAAAAAATTTGTTATTAGATATTACTACTCTTTAGCCAACCTCACTTCTGTTTTCTGTGGACACATTCAAAGGGGATATTAATCATCTAGGTACCTTTGTGTCTACAAAGGTAGACAGCTCATTGCTGTAAATATATGTTAATGTCATTCTTGGTTGGTGACCTTTCAGTTACCATGAAGATAAATAAAATGTCTGAAAATCTTTCTGTAGAGTCCTTTTATTATATGAACTGCACACCCACAATTACATCTTTAGTGCATATTTTTAGCATTACGAAGCTCATTGTAATTGTTAACAGCAATGTTTTACTGTGGAGTGACTTGACTTTATGAAAATAAACCCAAGGCAAATCTCAGTTTTACATGAAATGGAGATTGATGGTTTTGAAGAGGAAGACACTGTAAAGCTTTTGTAGTTTTGCACTAAGTTGCAGTGAATTAGCTGGAACTCTATGCATTGTGATTTGCATCATGAAAGATGAAAATGTGAAAGACATTGATACACTCCATCTTTGCTTGAGGCAGTTTTCTTCTCACCCATTTATACTTCTGGGCATATATCATGCAAGCATATTTCACCATGTTCCTTGAAAATAGTAGAATGTCATACTTAGCTTTGTTTTCCGTTTGTTTACAGGGAAGTTTATATACACAGAAATAAATACTTTTCCATTTGGGAAGTTCTTTCAAACACTAAGGCCTTATACCTCACCAAGGTCTCAAGTTTTAATAGAATATTTTCAAAAGAAATTTGCTCTGTATCCCATGATTTTATTGTTTGGGGGTTTTTAATATCAATCTCATTGTTGCGGGTTGCAGTGTTTTTGTTTTTGTTTGTTTGCTTGTTTTAAACTAGACATTTAAAAACGTAAATGTCTTAGCTATATTTTACTCTTATTATTTTCCAGATTTTATCAGAGTTCTCTTCATAAAATCTAGGTCCAAACTTAGCCTACAAATATACACTTCAACTTAAGTGTTGGGTTAATTTTGCTAAAGACAAGGGGGAAATTGATGCAATTTTGACATTTTGGGTAAGAATGAAGAAAAATGTTATGCAGTTTTTAATTGTAGAAGAGGAAATTCAGGTACAATTAACCCCCTATATTGTCTTTGGGTGAAAAGATGGCTCTATTTGTACTTAAATCACAGACTTTTTCAATGTTAGTATTATTTTAAACCAGCATCATTTTTATGAAACCTTTACAGTTTATCCCACTTCTTGAGCTTGTCCAGGTCTCTCTGGATGGCATTCCCACCTTCAAGTGTGTCAACAGCACCAGTCAGCTTGGTGTTATCTGCAAATTTGTTGATGGCACACTTGATCCCTTCATCTATGTCATTAGGAAGATATTAAATAATACTGGTCTCCATATAGACCCCCCGGGGACACCACTTATCAATGATGTCTGCAGGGACTCTGCCCAATCAGCAAAGTTGTATTTCCAATTGTAATTTTATTGCTGGAATGACAGACTGAATTATTTTTACATTTTTAACTCTTTTTTTTTTTTTTTAAGTTTTTGTTACCGATAAGAAAGGCTTTATAAAAGAGAGGCCTTGTAAACCCATGGCTCAGTCCTATTACTTTGACTATGTAGAAAAGGGCTGTGGGAAAGAAACTCAGCTGAATTAGGGATAGAAAAGCAAGATATATAGCCATCACGTGTTCACATTGTGGTGTATGGTGGTTGGTTGAATTATGTTTGTTATGATTTAAAGCTATGTAACCGATAAGCAGCTAACTGCTTAAAAAGGCTGGGTTTTTGCAATTAAGTGGCTGTCCTTTGCACCTGTCTGGGGACTCTGTGTCACTATGGACCCTCACCTCACACACTTTGATGTAGCTGTTCAGTAGTTTTTTATAATCTGCTCAACATTAGTCACTTAGCTTTATTCTGCCCCAAAAGGTAGAGTTACTTTAAGGATGTTGGAGTCCAGGGCATTCCTTTGAATACTCTGGACAGACAGAAACCTAAATAACAAGGTTTGAGACCTGTACAGGGGGGTTTGAAACCTGTACAGGGGGGTCTGGGATCTGTACAGAGGAGTTGGAGACCCTGACACAGAGCCCGGTAGGACAATGGCTTTGACTTTAGTCCATGGGAAAGACTTCCAACACTGAGAGAGGAATTACAAACCACAAAGGGTAATAAAAAGTAGTGTAGTTTTTCACATTTGGGTTCTTAGAATGGGGGTGAATGGGGACAAGATGGAGGAATCTGGGCGGCGCCCTGAGGTCTTCTTCATCTCCATCTTCTGCTGTGACGGTGGCACAAAGTAGCTTTAGAGGGATTGGGTCAGTGTAGAAGTGACCTGTTTAGTATAGTAGGTAGATATTGGTGTGGAACTGTAAATAATAAGTACATAATGATCTGTATAAAAGACAACGAGCTCCCATATGGGGGGGAGTCCTCGCCTGATGCCCATGCTGTGAAGACCTTGGACAGGCTCAGTGAAGAAAGGAATGATAAAAAATAATAAACAACACAAAAACCCTTGAAAACTGAACATCTGAAGACTCCATGTTGTTCCTGCATCTGGCTTGGGGCTTTTCAGAGGGCAAAGGACTTTAAACCAACCAAATCTCTGGAAACCAGGCAAACCTGAGAAAGGAGGAGCTGAACACAGACATGGTCAACCTACTGTAGGAGGGAAATTCAGAAGTATGATTGACCTAAGACTTACATTCGTGGTTTACATATCAGTAAAAAGCATTTTCAGACCGATATATTGATTAGATACTAATATAGCTTTCTCAACAGTCTATGCTCTTCCTTACATGTCAGACCTCTGACAAATGTAATTTTCTAATCTGAAAGAGCAGTTACGCACTTTAATTTTCAACTATATATAGTTTAGGTAAGCTAAAAATGAGGCTTATGGCTTCACCATAATTTTTACAGGAAAGATGTGAAAATCAGTGTTTTGAAAATGGTAGCTCACTGGTGTGTGTCAAGAGCCACAACTCAGTGTCTTTTCTAAGCTTATATACAACCTTAAACCAATCATTTCCTCTCTTCTTACAATGACATTTCAGAATTGTAAGGCATGTTATGTCATATGGTCAGGTCTTGCACAAATAAAACAATATGTGACTATAGGAAAAAGATTAGGAAGAAAAAGAAGCCATATGCCAGGCTGCAGTGGCTGATGTGTTGATATACATACTAAATGAGGGGCAACATATGACACAGGTTGTACTGCTTTTGTAATATGCAGAAGTACTTTATTCTCTAGATCTTTTTTTTTTTGTTCTCCAAAACAAACTTCAAAATCCAAAACTTTATGATGAGCATTTTATCTTTTTGTCATAAAGGAAATTTCTTGAATGGGTGTTTAAGTAAAATCAAAAAGCTGTAACAGTTGTTTATTGTTAAAAAATAACTTGCTCAACTCCTCTAATTCAATGTGTCATATGAATTGTGGTTAAATAACCATAGCTTATTTTGAAACACAAATTAATTATCTATTACAAGCATGCTATAGCTTATCTCTTTCAAAGTCTCATTAGTATGCAAATGACTCTAATTAGGTCACTGTCAGACAATATTTGTGTAGAGTCACTTTCCAAGGTTTTATGCAATGGTTTTGGTTCCTAAATATTCATAAACAGTGCTCCTAAAATCAGCTTTGCTTAATAGGGATCATTCTGAAAGTCTCATTAGTTCAGTGGAATTAATCTCAGATGACAAAGAAGAAAAAAAAAATCTTTTTTTTTTTACCGGAAGATGATATCTTCCAATTTCCACACAAAGTATTAACAGATTAGAGAAAGAGTGTTATATTTTTGATAGGAATTAAATTTTAAAAGTTTTGTCATTAAAACAGGATATGTTGTCTTTGATCTCTTACTTGCTTTGATAAAGAGGTGAAGACAAGAAATGGAAAACTTTATGAGTCAGGAAGAAAGTCTGATGCAATGAAAACCTAGGTACTGCAGATTAGAATTAGCATGTGCTCTTGTAAATATGTACTTATTAATTATTTTATTATGTATAATGTTTAGCATATGGAATTTTTATGACATTTAAAAAATGTTGCACAAAGACAGGGAAACATGAAAAAAAGCCATTTATGAATCAAAGAAAATTACCCTCAGAAAATTAAGTTTTGAAAGTTAAAACTTTTTGATAATACATTGCAAAAATAGAAAGCAGACATTTTTCCTGTCCTTCAGGAAAGGGAGAAGAGAAGGCAAGGGGAAGAGAAAGAATTAATTTTTTGGGGGATCAGTCTTTGCATATGCCATGATTTAGAATAAAGAAAAAAATAATTCAGAAAAATTGTAAATAAAATAGGATTTTTCGCCATCTGTAGAAATTCATTTTAATGGTCTACATATATGCATCGTAGCTATTTTTCAATCTGATAGAATAGGTATCTTGGTAGCAGAAATTTTATTTAAAAGTAACAAACTATGCTGATTTTGGATAGGATAGAGTAAGTTTCTTCACAGTGGCTGGTGTGACTGTGTGTTTTGGATTTCTGCTGAACACAGGATTGATAATAGAGAGAGGTTTCTTTTATTGCTGAGCAGCGCTCACACAGAGCCGAGGCCTCTTCTGCTTTTCCTACTGCCACGCTGGTGAGGGAGTTGGGGTTGCAGGGGACGTTGGGAGGAGACACAGCCATGACAGGTTACCTCAACAGACCAAAAGGATATTCCAGACCATGTGGCGTTGTGCTCTGTATATAAAGGAGGGGAAAAAAGTAGGAAGTGGGGCGCATTTGGAGTGATGGTGTTTTTCTTCCCGAATCACCATTATATGTGATGAGACTCTGCTCTCCTGGAGATGTCTGAACACCTTCCTGCCTATGGAAGCAGTGCGTTCTTTCCCTGTTTTTCTTTGCTTGTATGTGTGGCTTTTGCTTTCCCTATTAAACTGTCATTATCTCAATCCTTGAGTTTTCTCGATTTTTACCCTTTTGAATCTCTCCCTGAAAATGCTGGTGGGGAACTGAGTGAGCAGCTGTGTGGAGCTTGGTTGCTGGCTGGGTTGAAACCACAACAAAAGTAAAGAAACAATAACATAAATTATCTGCTACTATGTGGAATCTAATTAAATGTCCTATTTCAGATTAGTTCTCCAAATGTTTTGAATTCTTCCAATAAAATATATGGACCAATCTCTACCATCTGTGCAGAGTTCACAACAGGATTAAGTTCACAGATAGTTTGTATTGAAATAGTGCAGTACTATACTTCACTTAATTATCAAGATGACTTGAAGAAAGTTAATCACCTTTGCTGCTGAGTGCCATGGTAAAACAAAACATATAAAGTGTGATTTGAAGGTAAATACTTATTCCATAGAAAGTTGAAAAGTGTAAATGGAAGTTATTATTTGAAATATCTTGCAGTATTAATCATAATATTTGTAATTTAGATGCTCTAGTAAAGAAATCACAAGATAATTCCAGTTGTGTCATAATTTGCATGATAATTTCTTGTTTCTCAGTAGTTTAGTTTTCTTTTTATTTTTATGTATAGGTGGATAAAGAAAACCTTCAGGTAGTTTCAACCACCCTGAACAAACAGCTGTCATTCCTCATTTTCCATGTGCCTCACAGCTCATGCCAGAAGAGTGGTCATACTGAAAACCCAACTAAATTCAACCTAGCACAAGGACACTGCAGTTAAGCTGGTTAGTAAAGGCCAGGGCCTGACCTAACCCCACAGTAAGGGTTGGAATGACAAGGGAGCGAGAGGAAGTCTTTATCAGCATCATGAAGAGAGAAACACACATCAAAAATTAGCTATCTTATTAGATGACATTAGATGACAAGTCAGACATCACCTAACAGACCAGGTAAAAGTGTGTTAGCTTTGAAATATTTCATAAAATGGTAGGAAGTCATGGAAATCATTATTTGCTGTTATAATCTGTGGTCTGCTGCTGATTGTTAATCACAGTGAAAATATTCTGCATAGCTTGTTCACAGTCATGTAGCTGTAAAGGGTCATCTCTCTCTCTCTCCTCTCTTGCCTAAATAGTGTTTTGGTGTTCCTCTAGGAGATGGATCTGCCCCTCTGAAAATAAAACCAATCTTTAGACAGCTGAGAATTGAGCAACACTGCATTAGTGCCTCATTACTAAAACAAATAGAGTTTGGACACTGAATGAACAGTCTGTCATTGAAGTTAGGATTCCAAAGGGAAAAGCTTAGAGGATTAACACAGAAATAAATTTAATCTTAAAACCCTTCTTGAAATCCTACATCAACTCCCAGAAGACACAATGAAAGATAGGAGCAAAGAAACCATGAAGGAGATGTGGACTACAGAACTACTTATTTCATTGTTGGGTTTTGTTTGGTTGGTTGACTTTTTAAATTATGCTTTGACTTTTTTTTTTTGTTCTTATGTTAGGAAAGTGTTTACTTTTTAGTATATTATACATCCATAGTCTCTGGGAAACAGCAGCCCTTAATGATGTGTAACATTTAGAAACATTTGTGTGGTATTTTTATAACATGCATAGCCAGCATTTCCCCATAAAGAGAAAAACTGACTGCAGGTTTATTTTGGTCCATTTCTTAGACACTTTTGTATTATTCCATATTGGAAAGATGTTACAAATATTTTTCTACTGTCAGTGTATTGACAGTATGTGAAAGGTACACACAACTGAATGTGTCCTGTTACTTCTTATATTAACTCCATATTTGAGATGGGGATCTCCTAGTAATTCATATCACTCATTCAGTGTTTTATGCTCTTTTCAGACTCCACCTTCTTTTAAATTCTACTTGGATTATGTGATTTGCTCTCTGAATCACAATTTTCCTGGAGAGATGTTTTAGAAGTCCTATAGTAATTTGATTTTTTAGGCTAAAAATGTGGAAGTTAGGAGAAAACTGCATCTTTAAAAGTCACTAGAAAACTTTGCATCATACTAGCCTTCATACAAGAACTCATTTTAAATTAGAACAGATTTGACCTATATCTTTCCTCTCCTTTTTGTTTTTATTTTTCTCTTTCTCTTTTCTTTTTTCTTTTTTTTTTTGCAAATGTGGCATCTATTTTAGACTGTGTTCCAGTCTAAACAGTCTAAGCATTATTGTGGGAATGAACAGTCATCTATCTAGCTGCCTATATTTAGGACTAAAATGGGATTTGGAGAGATTATTAATCATTATTATAAATACAAGCAATTAAGTTGGGAGAATTTCAAAGGTAGACAACACCCCATTTTGGCATGGCATGAAACTGAAGAATTTCTGGTTTTCATCTGAGTAAAATGAGTCTATAAAAAGAAATCTTGTTCCATACTTCCAGTGTTGATTGCAGAAATAAATTTTTATGCCTGAATTGCCTTCCTATCTTTCATTCTTTCTTTGCCCCTGTCATTCCTCCTCCCTTCCCCCTTCTTTCCTTCTTGAGGTACTTACACAGAACATAATATTTCTGGATTGGGACTTGCGAAAAAACTTTAGGAATGTTGAAATGATTTCCAGTTCTCCCTAAACGACATTTTAATCAAACATTCTCATTTATTAAAAGAAGTAGCTTGAAGACAAAGTCCAATGCTTACTGAATTGTACATTTTCAAACTGAGCAGTTTAGATGCTGAGTTTGAAATGTTCAGGATACACACCTGCTTTCTCAGACATTTTGGTGATACCTGGCATTGTAGTATTACTTCTCTTAGAAGTGGTGATATTGTGGATTTATTACTTATTAATTATGTTAACTGACTGTTTTGCAAATTAATGGCTAGATTTTTTTTATATAAAATATGTTCTATATCAGAATTCTGTAAAAAGTCACAGAGCACCTTAAGTTTATTTCCACTACATTTTTTTTTCATATAATTTCAGCATTTACTTAGACTGCATTTACTTACATTGTTAATGTTAAATTAGGGCAAAGTGTGACTCACCTTACATTTCCCTTGGAAATTGCTCCTGCTGGAAGGGAAGAGAAGACAGAGAAGGGAGAGTATATGAGTAAGTAGGAATCAGAAAGTACATTTAAGGGTGCAAGAAAGTCTTTACAAAGTCTGTGACCCTAATTAAAGTACCCTCTAATTTGATTTAGATATTAAGAAATAATATTTAAAAATGCAAATTTGCATTTTTTTTTCTTTTCTTTCTATATTTGATGTCTGGGGTTTGTACTTTTTAGAAAAATATTATACTAATAAGCAGAATGCAAGTAGGTAAGCTCTTTATACTGAGAGTGCAAATAAATTTTCGTGTTTATAATACATGATTGATCCAGCCTCAAGAAAGATTAGGGTGGTGTTCTCCCTTTTCATTCCTGGAATACCTCTGTCTCTGCTTCTTCACATTTTTCTGTTACTTTTTTCTTACAGGCTCTAAAGAGCTGCACTGCAACTCTTTATTCGCTGTGTCTGGACAAAATGACCCCCACATTTCAGGGCACAAAGGACAGTTTTCTAGTCAAGAAATCCTCAGTAGATACTACTTTTAATCACTGAAAGATAGTCTTATTATTTTTTTTATATTATACAGTAAATATTTTTATAGATTGGCATTTTTTACAAATTTAATTTAGTTTAAAAAAATCAAGATTTATTCAATATAACTAATGTAAAGGCTGCTATTGACTGGTTTCTGCACTTGATACAAGACTTCTCATTCCCCTAAAATTTAATTGCAAGAACATTTTAATGCCTGTAACTAATTGACTTATCTGTTCCGACTGCCCTACTTGTTCTTTCATAAATAAATAAATACATCTTCCCACTTTCCCTCTCTCTGCACACTACAGTCCTATACACTTCCCTGCCTATTTTTTGCTGGATAAGGAACTCAGCCCAAGTTGTTAACAGGCTTTTGAACGGCTCCATTGTTCACATGTGTTATGCATATCCTAGGTGTCAAAATCAGGCATTACTTACATTAACTTGCTGCCTGTCCATTCGATGTTTAGCTCAGAGTTGTTGCCCAGCCAAAGCCAGGGTTAGACTCATCTTATATGAGCGAGAGGAGAAAAGACAAGGAGATATGTGCCATTTCACTTTCAGAAAAGGTTTTTTCCAATGCAAATTAAATCACCACAAAGATCTTAGTTGTTGAGAAAAATATATGCTCCAGTAGGAATTAATATCTGGAAAACATCCCTATAAATATGAAAAACAGTGGAAATTGTTCATACGTGGAAAAAGTAGTAGTAACATTTTCTATATTAGTCATGGAAATATTTTTGTAGTTTTTGTAAGCAATTTTATTGTGATTTTGTTTTATACTTAAATTCATTTTGAAAGGAAGCATGTTCCTTTTTAAAATTGCTACTATATGTGGAGTATGACAGTATGATGAGGTCTAAAAGTAGACAATAAAAACTACCTAATTTTTGAATTTAATATGCATTTAAATTTTAGTTACCTCTTGAAAGCCTGATTGCTTGCACTTATTTGCATGTCAGTGAAGACCAGGGGCAGTCACACAAAGCCTCCAGCATGAGGTGCTGTCTGTAAATAAGGTTTTTCTTTATGCGAGTTATAAGCATTTAAGTTTGGCTTGCTCTGGCTACCTGTTACAAAACCATGGCTTTTGTTCAGTATTCATCATCAAACCTGCTCTCTTCACCAGCAAAAAGAGCCCAAAAGCTCCACTGGGTTTAGCTTGGAGACCTGCTCTTCATTCTCTTCCTTTGCCTGCTTAGCGTGGATTAAAATGCTTCTGGAAAAGCCGTTTTGGGGACATTATGAAAGAGAAGGAGAAAAATCCCTTCTCAAAGGATATATTTTAGCTGATAATGGAGGCTCAACACCTAGGTCTATATAAGAGCTAAACAAAACAAGACACAATACTCACATTCCTACAATATGCAATATTTAATAAAAAGGGGACTAGGAAAAAAATTAAACCTAATACTTTAGACTACCCAGGGATTTATTTGGAATTATTTTACTTTTGTGTATGATACTAAATGCTTTACCCCCATAGCAATGTTTTGAGCCTCATGGAAGAGGACTCTCAAAGAGAACTATAAAAACCTGGTAAAATTAGAGAGATACTTTTTCAGTACATAAAAATGTCACAACATTAAAGTTCATTATCTCTAGTCCTCTAGGACTAGAAGTGAGAACCAGCTCCTATTTGAAAAATGTTTTTCCTTCTACAGTGAAATTGTTCTCCATTGGTGGGAAAATCTAAAATGTCTTTTTGAATATACTGTACCCATATTTTTATATGAAATTTGAAACAAACAAACAACAGTAAAATATCTTATATGCATGTTTAACACCAAAACAAATTATAGGTTAGAGTGATTTGTCTCTGTATAGAGTATCATGAAACTCCATCTTTTCTATTTTGTTGTCTTTTACAGACATATTGCAGTCTTGCAACAAAACATGATTATACATGGAGCAGTGTAGAAATCAGCACTAATGTATGAGAAGGAAAATTTAGGACTTGATCAAGATTTTCTGGAAGTCAAGAAATTTTATTCTGGAAAAAAGGACGATAAATATTTCATAACTAAAACACAACTTAGGAAAAAACCCTGTTGGAAATGGCCTTCTGATACCAAAAGAAAAGAGAAAAGTAAATTATGGATGTAGAGAGAAGTAAAAGCAAATTATTCAAAATAAGAAAAATAATTAGATAAAGTTAAACGTTAGGTAAAATAAACTGAGAATAAGCTCTATTTCCCCAAAGAATAAAATCTCAGTGAAAACTCATGAACACATTCAAATTATTTGTACATGGTAAGGATATCTAAATTATTGATTAATTCAGTAAAATGAATCAGTGATTTATTAGACATTTTTCATCACCCATTTTTATACTATGAAAAGTCAGCTAAATAATGGAACCATTTTGCATCATGAAATAACCTTTCTCTTGCTGCATTTTTCAGTGATTACTGAAAGGGGAAACTGTCTTTGCAGTCTGTTAGGAGGGCTGATGGCATGTGCATGTGGTAGGGTCACACACATCTTATATCTTATCAAAATAACATTAAATATCAAAACTCATATTACATGTTTCACTGTCTTTTCTATTCTACTGCTTCACCTTCTGATTTTTTGTGTTTGCCTTGATATTTCTGAAGGCTTTGTATTGAAAATGTGGTTTCCTACTCTTTGCTTCTTGCTCTTTTTTAATCCAGCTGGCCTTTGGAGGGTGGCCCTTCCACTCAACATAGCAAGTGAACCATTTGGCTGACAAAAGGCAAAGACTTCTGATCTCTAACAGAAACCCCTGAACCTATAAAACCAGTCAAAACCAAAGAACCAACAAAAATAAAAATAACATTGTAGACTTAAATATTAACCTTTAATTATGCAGTAATAATAATATTCATAGTTGACAAAAGAACAGCAAATGCAGGACTTCATAAAGATAAGAGATGAAACCAGCATTCAAATTCAATAATCCAGTATACTCAGAGAAAAACAGAATCTGGTTTAGTTTGGGGGGGTGGGTCCTTAAAGATCTTCTATTCAAAAGCCCTTCCCATGGCCAAGGACACCTTCCACTATGATTCATGATTAATTAAAAGCTTTATTAAAAATTAATCTATAGTAATTTCCATAAAGATTTGTTATGAGATGGCTTTTAAGTTCTTGTTTTGTAAACTAAAACTAATATTTTAAAAATTTTAAATAGAATACTAAGGGGAGACTAGTTTTAATAGGTTTACATTTTGTGATGAATTTCTTACTGAAGAAAGAGTAAAAGTTTTGTATAAGTAAATCTCATTTTTAAGAGATATATATCATTAAGAATCACGTTTTTGAGTTAGGAAAGTACTGAAGGTAAGTAATGCTATATTTCATAAAACTTCTAGGCTTCACGTGTGTAGCTACAGATATTTGATGTGTAATTTAGAATGTGAGTATATATAGATATTATGAATAAAGATATGCTGGTCACATGAGCTGTTAACTCAGAAGAAAACTTCTGTATATCTGTTTTTCTTGCTTTCTATGTTTTGTATTAATTTTTAGTGGGTTTTTTTTCCCCAATTATTTCACAAACTATCTTAATTGTAAACTTCCCCTTGCATAATATTTTAATTGATAACTTGATAATTTCAGTATGCTACACTCTGATTGGATAAATTGTTTTTTAAATTGAAGAAAGGAATACCCAATTAATTAACCACTGCATTTTTTTCAATGAAAGTTTATTACTCTTTTGATTTTTAAAAATGAGAAGGACATAAATCTGATTCAGGGAATCAGATCTCTCACTATTTACAGTATATATGTAGATGGGAGGACCATCTGCACACTATGTCTGCCCTATTTTTTAGTGGTAAATCCTACTTCTGCTGTCACAAAATTCTCTAGGAGTTTAATGAACCACATTAAGAAGGAGAAAAGTTGTATTATTTCAATAGGAACTATTATTCAAGAATTATCTGCAAGTGCTTGGATGTCCTGAATACTTCATTTGTAATTACTTTTCACAAATACTGTCCATGAAGTCTGTTCTTCTGCTCTGCTGAAGTCTGTTTGCAATTCTTTTGCTATCCATTAAGCCTTACCAGGCTGTGCAGAGTGGTACTTTACCTGTGCATATCTGCAAAATACTTTTCTTACCCCATGAATCCTGTAAAGGAGTTCAGAGTTGTTATATTTCTCCCTTTGACAAGTATTTATATTCTATTCATGCAAATAGATACAGAAAGTTGTGTGGAAGTTTTAAAGAAAATTTATGAAAGCCTGAGAAACACAACCATTTAAGTGAATCAGCTGATGGTTGACTGGTTTTAAAGGTGACTCTACATATTTATTGCAAATTTTACAGACACAGAATATAAACTATCAACCCAATGTATAAACATGATAAATCTTTCCACTTGAACATATGTCTCTCACCACAACTATATAGTAAACTAAAGTGGTGGTACCTCCTTCCTGTGACAAAGTAATCAGAGCTGAACTAATTTAAACAAATGTGACCTTGAAAAGTATAAAGCTCATTTATTCTACGGAGCGAATGAACCATACTTAGTTTAAGTTAGTTGACAGATGCATATAGATTATCTTCAGAGGCAGAAATCTTGGTTGTACTGAAGTCAATGTAAAATTCAGTGACTTCAGTGGAACCAGGATTTTGTCCAAAGTATTGTAAGCAACTGGTCTGGGGACACCCAGCTCCCTGACACACTAGTGAAGATTTGCAAGTGTGTTTGATTTTAGTTGCCATCATAGTACCACAGCTAATCTGTCATCTACTCAGTTAACATCCCTTTGATAAGCATTTTCTATAGCAATTATTATAAAGGAGTGTCTTCTTTGACGTGGAGGACAATAATGCTCAAAGTATACTTTGATAGCTAATTAGACACCTTTTTTCTCCAAGATGTATTTGTCCTTCCTTGTTTCAAAAGAACTAAAAAGCATTACAGCACCACAGAAAATTACAGGGAGATATGATTCAGTTTTTCTTGTCAACCTACATTTTTTATTGATGGGCATATTGTCCTGGGGTTTCTTTCATGTGTGATGTAACAGTAAAATATATTTTAGCAGGAATTTCTAACTGAGAACAAGATTCTGCTGTTTCTGACATCCAACCAGCCATGAAGAGATCTAAATACAGTGGCTGCCCTGGAGAGAATCCAGCAGCCACCCCACATGAGAGCAGTATATAACAGATGGGACTAGGATGACTGATTTAATTAGAATATTTTAATAGAAGAATGGAGAAACATTACACAGCTCTATCAGTTAGTGAGAAACTCCATTAAATTCCCCAAATTAATTGTTCCATAGGGAGACTATGTCAAATAAAACATATCTCACTGTAATCTCTCTCTCTTTTCCCTCTTTCTCTCTCTCCACCTCCCAACCCCCCACATATTTTTGGTGGGAATTTTTTTGCTTATTTGTGGAAATTTCACTTGATCATCATGGAAATGAATCTGTTACATTCCACATATGATGCACCTAAAACTTTAAAGGAGAAACAAACATTTGGATATACTTAAACATTTATCAAGACCTGTTAAATAAAGTGGTGAATGGCTTAAAGCATTTGAATTTTTGTGATACTTTCTGTTTTAATTTTTTTTTTTTTTATTCTGGAAGTAGCTCTTCTATTCATAACATCAGGAAAAAATATTTCTTATATTTCAGATATGATGTAACATTTGTCCAAAAGATAATTACTCTAGGTTTTTTGGGGAGGTTTTTTTTTTTTTCTTTAATAGAAAATAGGTAATACCATGTATTTTAGTGCTTATTAGGGTCATAAGAATTAAAATAAATGGACTTTCTTTACCTTTTTTTTTGAAGAAATACTAAAATAATTTAATATAAATCCTGTCAAATCTCAAAGTAACATTTTATTATGTTGTCCTAGGAGACAGAATTCTTTAAAATATATTTCCAGTTCTTAATAGAATCCATATGAAATAATTTTAGCCAGATAAAAATTTCATTTGGGGGTTTGAAAAAAAGGTTCTATATTAGGAAATAAAGCAAGCCTACTGATGCTAATGAAAGAATGACATGTCATAGAGCTTAGCAACACAATGCTTAATGATAATTCCATTGTTGGAATAATGGAATCTATATCAATTAAACATGACAGAATCTCCTATTCAGTAATTGTTCAAGTGCTAAGAAGAACAAATCGTCTAGCTAAGAGCACAAGAGCAGAATCTCAGTGTTATTTTACAGGTCCTTCATATTAAATCAAATTATAAAGGGTCAGTAACTACTTTAAAGAACATTTAAAGAAGACAAACAGAATACTTAATAATAATCATCATTATCATCCAAAGTGGGGACAAGGTTCTTTTTATTTAAAGGAAAGGTTTCCTTGCTGAAAATGATTAGTCACCACAGGTCATATTTTTATCTTTCCTACTGAAAATGAGGATGATCCATTACTTGAATGTCAAATTTAGCAAATCAAGATTTTTTTTAAAGAAAATAAGGGTCACACATGCTTGGTTGTGGGCTTTTTTGCATGTGATGCAGAGTAATTTTAATTTTCATTCTGATTTCACTGAAATAACCATTTTCAGGTTAGTTTTTTTATTTCCTTGGAATCTTTTTATATTAGAATTTAGTTCCACTGTTTTGTAGCTTTTTAATCTATATTACTCTTAGCCTTCAACAATGATACCTAAAAAAAACACACATAGTCTTTCCCTATTCAGGAGTAACTCATAACTGAGCTTGATTTTTTTTTTCTATAAAATATTTGGAAGAGTACTTATTACAAATAAAACCAGCCCAAAGTTTAAAACAAAATAGAAAAGAACATACGTTTCTTCCCATTATGTGGCCTGTAAATTTGAGCTCCTACATTTTTCATTTCTGAGCAATTCAATGTGACATATCCTAGCTTACTTTCTCTTCTCTGTAGTTACTATTTCAGCAGGAGTCTTGATCAGAATCCTGCAAACCTTAAAACCATCACCTTTGCCACGTCATTCTGACATTGAGAATGTCTTAATAAAGAAATTATTGTAATATGGAGAATACAATTATGGTATAGTTGAGGCCGCAGTCAGAACAACTGTTCAGGTTAGAATTCACAACAACTTAGGCATCATCACTAAATCCAGGTTGCTCTTTAAATTCTCTGAGTGTTGGGAAAGAATTAATTTTGCCCTTATTATATATAAGTAACTTCATGTTCTGGCTTTTCTTGCATGTATGCAAGCTCAGCAACTCAGCTCTGGTTACAATGAGGCTGCTTGTCAAACTTGATAAAGCCACTGAACATTGGTTCTTTACTTCTTGTGGGGTGTAATGCTTATCTTGGGAAAGATAATTTTCTCATATGTGTATGACTTTAGGATTAATCCGTTGCTGCCTGCCTGCTACTGGACCTGGAAGGCCAACATTGCTCACAGCCCAAGGAGAATAGGAGGAAACCTGAATGTTAAGTATAAGATAAATGGGTTGACCTTCTGAAAATTTGGTAGTGATTGTTACTGAGATCAGGGAAAATGGGCTTAAGAAGAACTGTCAAAAATACAGCGGGTGAGAAATGATAGCATGAAGGGTGATGTGGGTTGCCTAGTCAAGGTCTTGCTTGGAGTTAATTTCTGATTACCACTTCGACGTTGTGTTTTCTTATAGTATGTAGAAATATTATAAATCTAAATTGTACAGAATAATTAATGAAAGGTATATTTCATAAAAAATTTGAAACTACAGACAAGATGTTATTAAAGAAATGCATATGAGGACTTTTACAAACTTCTAGACCACCTATTTTGTAGAAAAAAAAAAGATTTGGTGGGAGAGTAAAAGAAATAAAGGACAAGGAATTTTTTGGTTTTTTTGTTTGGTTTGATATCTCTAGGGAATAACTAGGGTCACAGCTGTGATTACAGATTCTGGGAATGTTTTTTATATACTTAAAATCAGGTATTTATAATGAAAAATAATATTTCTTTTTACAATTCAAAATTAAAGTAAAATTTCGTTTGGCTGAGAAAATTTGACAAATGAAACAATATATACTTTATGAAGCAAAAGCACAAATTGTGGTTTTCTTCTAACTTCTAACAACTGGCTGTAATTTCTGTAATCTTTCAATTGTTGCTCTTATTCTGACTAATAAAAACTAGGAAGAAATATGAAAAAAGTAATTAGAATTTTGCTGAAATTGTACAAAAATTCCTGTTATCTTTGAAATAAAAAGGCAAATAATTCAAATCTAGAGCTATCTTTATATGTAATATATAAGTGAACCTACACTAAATATTTCAACTATCCCTTATAAATACAAAAATCAATCACTAATAAGCAGGAACATATGTTGGATGGAGCCTTCAAAATATTAAATGCTGAAATTTGATATTTCACATTAGCATAGGATCACAGGTTCATTCACATGTGAAGGGACTTTTAGATGTCCCCAGTCCAAATTTGTGTACAATCGGGATCAGCTGTGAGACCAAACCAGGTCGCTCAGGGATTTTTTTGAAACACCATGAGAAACTCTGGGAATGAAGACTGCTCAACCTCTCTAGGCAAATCTGTCCCACTGCCTGACTTTCCTCACTGTGGAAAAACTCACTTCAGATCATGTCCATTGTCTTTTCTCATCCCACTTGCCCAGTTCTTGCTCCTCTGTGAGAAGCACAGCTCAGTTCTCCTTTTTGAGAGAATACCCTTAGGTGTTCCTGAAGCCATTTCTACTCCTGGTTGGACAAGTCCCTCTTTCCCAGTCTTTCTACATGGACCTCAGAACAATTTTCTCTGATCATTTGAAAAAGATAAAATGTCCTAAGGGAAGAAGCCTCTTAAGGAAAAGCTTGATTCAAAAATTTCACATTATCTTGGCCAATATATAAATGGTAAGACCTCTTGTGAAGCACCTATTCAGACTGATCAAAGTTTTAAGTAATATATATAAGTTTAGCAAAATCCATATATGCATTGTAAACCTCTCTTAGTATAAGATGATCTATGATCAGGGAGACAGAACTGCTGTTAATATTGCAGGTTGCTCTTCCAGTACCTGGATATATTGTTACTCTGCACCTTACTCCATACTCAGCTTTCCATGGACGTGATGTTTAGACATTTACTAAACTTGAACCAGGTCATTTGTTATTCTCCATGATTTAAATTTTTGTAACAAATGTAAAAAATACGTGGGGTCTACTTAAGTACACTATACTGAGGAGCAGTGAAGATAATTAACAGAAGCCATGAGAGAATATTAACTGGCTCACTCAATTTTTTAGTCATCTCCTTACCACTATACGCAATTTTTGAGGAAAGTAGATGACAGTCTGAGTTCTCACATTTGGCAGTTGGAGGGCTCATAGCTTTGTTCTTGGCTTCTATGCCAAATAGAAAAATAAATTGGTGAAGACCTGTTCCTGTAGTATGGAATTTGCTGGATGTCATACTGAAAAACACTTTCTTTTGCTTTTTCTTTGAGATTGATTGTTCATTTACACACACTATTCCTTAACTGGCAGTAAATTCACTGGCAGGATATGTCCAAGTGTGTTTAGTCTGAGGCACTGGAAGAAGTTCAAGACCACAGTATCATATAAAAATCTTTCCTTGCCTTCCATTAATCAAAAGACAAATAAATTTCTCAGCAATATGTGGCAACAGGAAACACACACATTAGACAGTAACTGTCTCACTATCTTTCTTAATTTTTTTGTTAATACACCTTTTTAATTCTCCAGGTACACTTTCTAAGGCTGATCACTACATATATTTATACACAGACCACTCCAAGAAAAGCATAACTTTTTTTTTTCTTCAGTTGTATCACACAAACTCAATTCCATTTTATGTTTTGCACATTGCATTATAAAATATCTCACAATTCAATTCATGAACACTTTAATTCTCAAAGTCCATTTCCACATCTCCACAAAATAAATGACAAATGTTTGCCTCTTCACAGGAGGGTCAGACAATTCAGAATAGGAAAATCTATATAGTGACTTAATTTAAAGTTTAAACTTTTCAAGAGTCAATAATGTGTAGTGTGGCTGTAGAAGTCTAGAGAAGAAAAGATTTATTGTGTCTGTGTAGACTGCAAAGTACTTTGATACTTATTCTTGGGGAATTCAGAATTATTTTAATTAATTAATTTATCTGGTGATTTATAATTTAGCTTTTGTTCTCATTTGAATTATGCATAAGCCATGATAATTTTGAAAAAAAGAATTGTTTATTTGTAACTCTTCTCATTTTAACCTAGAGTTTGTTGAGTTACTGGTAACTGCATTTGCTTATGAAGTGGGAAAATCACTCTGTAGAAAAACATTCCCAATGTATTTTATAATTACTTTTTCCTAGCATAAAAGGGTTTATTTTGAAAGTGATTTTACATTGTCAGAGGTGTTCAATGAGAATGGAATTATTAACTGACAGTGACATCATCCTGTCATCAAACCATACAGGGCTTTTCAAATCCCTAGCCAGGAGCAGCTTCCTTCATTATTAGGTATTTTAAATCACAAAAGTGACTTTATACAATTAATGAAGAACATATTGCCTTTGGTGTATAAAATGAAACATTCCTTAACACCCTGTGCTTGTTATATTTCTTATTTGCTCTGTAAGATTCTGCACTGATGGCTTCTGAAGCCTTTTTTTCTTGGTCCACAGAGTTAATAACATTCAACAATAACAGTCAAAAAGTGGAATGTATTTCAAAATCAGATATAATTTAGTGCTGGCTTATGAGCTATTTCTAATTAGAACACTTATTTATTCCATCAGAATACAATACACAAAAATATCAGTGTTTGAAAAGTGTGAATTTATGGGTTTATGTAGGATTTTTGTTTTATTTTTTAATTTTACATCTCAGCTTACACACCTATTCAGCAATGTGCTAAAGTCTGGGTTTAAAACTAAATATTTGATAAATCTCACTCAAGTCAATCTCAAATTTGCTGTGCTTTCTCACTAATTATACCTTAGACCTCAAAGCAGTTATGTCAGCTTGACAAGTGCTGTGTGACATTATAAGCTGCTAAAATTACTGTAAAACATTTCATTCAAAAATAAGCATTCTCATGATGGATAAAATTATATCCCTGAGCTTTCTCATTTGAATGTTCAGGTAAGTGATGTGAATAGTGAATTAACAATGTTTGGCACTGTTACAAATTGCTAAAGACGGTTCTATAGAGCAAGCCTAGTCACAAAAGGCTTGGACAGTGCTAAAATTCTGGATGAAATTTAAGGTTGATAAGCCCTAAATCTACACATGGAAACACACTTATAATGATGATTTCTAGTTATGGCTGCTCAGAAAAATGAATCTTAACAACATTGTGAATGCAAGAGGCAATATAACATATTTGAATTTACCATGGACGGAGTAGAAAATAAATCAGGAAGTTGATTATGCCAATATTGATTTGTCTTGGGGAAAGTGAGGAAACAAGACTGTGAGCTACTGGAACAGGCAAAAACCATCCATAGCTTGAGTTTTTTCCTGTCTCTCCTCCCATAAATAGGACAGATGGACTTCTAGTGACAGGCTCATGGTCTAGAAGTTTTTTACTGAAGAAAGTCAGCTGCTCTGACATTCTTTTGCCTACTGGTAAAACAAAATGAGTTTGGATATGAAAGAAAATGTCAACCAAAACTGAGCATCATTTTAGACTAACTTCTAGAGGACAGTTTTGATAATACATAGTTTTTTGTTAAAAATCTATGCAGAGAAACTACCTTTTTTTTTTTTTTTTTTTTTTTTTCTGTCAGAGATATTTTCAGATTCCAGTTTAAACAAAGAGATCTTTTTGACTGATCTTTTGGGAGAGGAAGTCCTTTTGTATAAATGCACTGCTTTGAAAAAAAGGTTGTAAGGACACATGAGCAGTCTACCAGGGATGGGATCAGTCAGACTGGTTTGGATGTATTTCTAGTGATTTTGGGGGCTTTTTCTTGTATCAGAAGCAGACAAAGGTGCTGGAACAAGAATAAAAGCATCCATACCTTTCCTGTTCTCATGGGTCAACCAAAGGAAGGTCTTAGCAGGATTGCAGCTGGCTAAAAAGCAACAACATTCAGTTTTTGTTCTCATCCTTGCTTCGATAGTCAGTCTGGTCAAAGCCACTTTTTGAGACATTCAAGGCCCACAATAGAGCCTGTGGAAAAGTGACATTCCCCAGGTGGTGTGTGGGATAGATGTCTTCAGCAGCAAAAGCAGAGAAGCAATGTGTTCAGCTCTCTTTCAGAACACTTTTCCAGCAGGGCCTGAGTCAATCCTTCAAGCTTGCTGTAATTTAATGTTGTAAGATTATGCAGGGGAACATCAATACATCAAAATGATCTCATGTGGTGGATTTTTTTCTTTTCTTATGTAACACTGTTTCCTTTCCATTTTTAGTTTGTTTCCAAATTAATTTTTCAATGTATTCATTGCATTTATTAGTCTTTCAGCTAATGAAAAAGAGAGAAATAGACATGGCTTCCAGCAGTTACAAAAGTTTCATTAGACATGGTGCTGATAAGTGGATAGCTGCACTATTTGGATTTATGTTTTACTTGGTATTTTGCTCTTGAGACAGGGTGTTCTGAAAGAATGCAAGTTTCACAAGAAAGCACTGTACAAGAGTCATGCTGGAAGAAGACTAAAGTGTCTTGGCATTTTCTTTTATATTTTTAATTGGGAGTCTTTTTTTTTCAGAGAGTCTATGAGATTACTAGTTGGTAAAGTCATTGCAGAATATTGCAAATATCACTTCCTGGGTTTTGCTGAATGTGAATGATTCTTCTGTTTGGCTTTGGTGTATTAAGGATGAGTGACAAAGTTGCAAATAGAACTACAGTGTATATTTCAAATTAAGAACAGATTGAGGGCTCTTACTGCTTTTTCAGAATCATAGACTTGTGGTTTTCTTTCTTCCAGATGATTACTTTTTTTGAAATATGTTATTAAATTCTAAGCATCTGTTTATTTTGCAATCACTTGTTACCTTTCCAGAATTCCAAATATGACATTTATTTTCCCATTTGCTAATTCTGAGTTTTTAAATGGAGGCTTTGGTAGCACCCAAGGAGAACCATTGAAATCAATTTTGTCTTATTATATTCTACCTAACTGAACAACAATGATTTGTGCAATCACTGCAATTAAAAAACCCTCCATAATTACAAGTGAATAACTCTTTAGTTTATCAAGGTCTCTGTTTCTCAGCTGGACTGGAACTGCTTCCAGCAAAAATAAAATAACTTTATGAAAATTTAATATTAGTTTCTTGGATCAAGTACATATCTAAAAGTTAATTTATCTGGTTTAAAAAAATTGCACATTTTTATCCTGGTGTATATCCCTTGCCTTTTTGCTTCTATTTTTTCAAATTTTTATTCCTTCATGATGATCAATGTATAATATTATTTACTGTTTGAAAGAAATATGTTGTGTAAGCAAGAATTGTTTAGATTACAGATACTTTCTGCAAAATTTTTAACTGATCTATTACCTGTGAGATTTTTGCTGAATTAAAGTTCTTTGCAACTTAATAAAAATCCAAATTCTATTCAGAATAAAAAATTTACCTCCACTGTACAACTAGTAATTTTATAGACAATTGATAGCTGCCTGCAAGAAATAATCCAAGCTCACCCTTCATCCAGTTTACAAGCTAGCTCAGTTCTTCAAGAGTTAAGGTCAAGATCCTTTCTACAACAAAATTACCAGAGTACATCTCTCATTGTGTACAGTAATAATTCAGGGCAGGCTGTTTCAAAGCAGAGGAAATCTGGTTCATAAACTGAACAAGGAAATCAGTTAATAGAAAAAATACCAGTACTAGAAGAGAATGGAAAGCGTCAGGGATTGACTGAGAGCTCCTATAAAGCATCTTTTCATTTTCAGAGAACATTTAATCCCTGGTTTTAACTAAATACACAAATATGCCAAACCTTCCAGCTCACAACTTTAAATATAGAGCATTATAATATTTTTTGACAGGTAAAAATGTGTACATAATGTCCATTTGGCTATAAAAATAATTTTTTCAGGTTTTTTTAGTCTATTTCTTAAATTTCTATCATTACTTTTTCGATTTCACAAATTAGGTAACTTAATAACATAGTAGACCATGCTTTCTAGTCCTATGCATTGTTATCACTGTTATCATATGTATTGTTAACTTTCTTGAGTTACAGAATCATCTGAATATTTCACAAGACAAAATCTTATAGATTCTCAATTTCCTGTCTAAAAGCAGGGTGAAAACAATCAGGACACTCAACATGTGGAAGTACATGTTAGCTGCTGGAAAAAGGGCTCCCAGATGATCTAAACAGAAGCCCCACTGGGATTTCAATAACAGTCTTCTCTATAGTTAAACAATTTAATGGATTTGGTAGCTTAACAAAATACGTTGTTATAAAATAGTTATGATTTTGAGGTTGTTCTTTGTTTTTTTTTAAGTCCACAATGTAGCTCACATTCTCCTCACACAGAGGGCAGCTTATACCTCTTTATAGCAGAATCAATGTTTCCCCAGGCAGACAAAACTGACTAATGTCCAAAACATTATAATAACATTTGGAGCTGCAGCTGAGAAGGGCCAGCACATATTAATTTGTCATTTGTTGTATATTTATCAATTAGATTTTGCACAATTGCCATGCTTAGGTTGTTAAAAACCAAGGCCATATTTAGGCTGTTAAAAACCAAAGCAGCTAGTGCTGCTGAAATCAAAGTCTTCATCAGTTTTATTATGTGTACACATATTTTTATTAATAGTTTATTATATGTTATATTGTGACTGTTTCTAAAAGACAGCAGGTTTTGAAAAGCTTAAAAAAATTCATCACTGTGTGATCAAGGAAGTATTTTCCTTTTCTTTGTTGCATTACAGCTCTAGCATATCCTCTAATGAAACTGTATCACTGATGGAACTGGTGCAACAGCAGCTGGTAGTTACCATGACAATCATAATTTTAAAATATTTTTTGGCAATAATCTCTCTGAAACTGCATCTACTGAAGTCAATGTATTCAATGTCAGGCAGGCTTTTCGTTTAATAAACATTTTCATATTTCTTTGCAGTGGATTACATCTAGAAAAATAGAGGAAACGTTCAGATTGGACTTCATCTTTGTGACAATTCTTACTTGATGAGTATGAGTTGGTCCCTGTTTATAGAATGAATGTGCCCATGGGCAAAAAATATAAATATTAAAGGTCCTACTATGCTTTAGCTAGATGCAGTATGTCCTCATTGCATTTTATCACATTTACTTTAACATGCCAATAGCATATCTTGTCTTGAAAATGTTGCTAGGGAATACATAAAGATTTCTAAAAAGAAAAAAAAAAGTTATCTATATGATACAGGTTGTTGCATATGAATTTCTAATTCATAGTACAATGTGCTTCTCCATTTTATCTCACCCAAAATAGTTCTAGACTAAAATACAAATTCAGTAAATATTAGAAAAGATATATTTGAAAATCAGATGAACAATATATTTTTCTTTTTTTATCCTGTTTCT
Source organism: Cettia cetti (assembly GCA_013401135.1). Lineage (NCBI taxonomy): Eukaryota > Metazoa > Chordata > Aves > Passeriformes > Sylviidae > Cettia > Cettia cetti. Next base: position 1,372 of record VZUI01020458.1, on the reverse strand, counting down.
CTTTATTCATGAGTGTTACAGTGTTGACAAGAAGATATTTTAGAGCAGAAAAAAATGAAAGTACCTATGTTTTAATTTCTCCAAAATTTTCAGTGAAGATTCTAGTGGAACAAATCATGGTTTTGTCTATATAAATACTAGCTGGGTGTGTTGAATAAAAATCCCCTGGTTCAATCAGTAGTGGTCAACAAATCACAAGAAATTGTATCCTTATGTATAGTTCTATTTATTAAGTATACAGCCAGATGGGTGCAATCTTATTATATAAATATTTTTCTCCATAAAAAAAAATTGTAAAAATCCCTACTGATTTTAAAAATACTGTTTTATTAAAAGAAATCTTTGAATACATTGATACATTAAACTGCATTGAAAATATTATTTGAAATTATAAAGTGAATATTTTAAGTTGTCAGATTATATCTGAAAACCTCTAAAATTGTGCTGTAGCTTTGAGAGTGAGTGGCAGATACTGCATGATGAGTGACTTAATCGAAAGACTTTGGCGCTACTAAATTGTTAGGAAGACTAAGATAAAGTATGACAGCATTTGCATGTTGAGTATAGTTGTCATAAACATTTTTTTCACAAATTTTACCAAAAAAACAAGTATAACGGTTTACTACTGAAAGAAATTCATAACTTTTGATCAAATGACATATTGAATTATTTTTCATCTATTCACTACTAGGAAGGCTATGCTTTTCTTGTATAGGTTCTCAACACTATTCCAGATAAATTACCTTTGGGAAGTTTATCAGTTGTTATAGCTGTTCAAGTCTCTCAGCACTACATACCATCACCCTCGATATTCACACTGAAAGTTAAAAATCTTGAGCAGTGATTTCAGTGAGGGATAGGCTCAGATATGGATATCTCCCATGACAAGGGTATCTTCTAAGTGCAGAAGGTTCATCACTAGATTTTTCTGGAGGATCAGGATTCTATTTAAGCTCTCTACTTAGCCTCAAATTATGAGGAGGAGATTTTGAAAATTGTTGTGAAATATATTAGTCCCCTTTTTGCACATGCTAAATTCATATTTTCTAAGACTCATTTAAGATTTTCCTTCAGAGTGTGTTTAGTACAGCACAAACAACAAGGGAGAGAAGTACAGTATACCAGAGTACTAGAATAAAGTAAGATTGAAGTGATCTCTGACGTTTTATCCACCCTCCTGCTGAAAGCAGTTGGACCAAATAGCTCAGGACCTTGCCCAGTCACATCCTACCTCCAAGATCGAAAACTCCACAGCCTCTTTGGCAACCTATGCCAGTATTTACCAGTCTATGTCTAAAAAATAGATAGATAGATAGATAGATAGATAGATAGATAGATAGATAGATAGATAGATAGATAGATAGATAGATAG
>VZUI01020456.1:0-18288 GCA_013401135.1 Cettia cetti | reverse complement strand
TTCCATGGGCAGGGACACCTCCCACTGTCCCAGGCTGCTCCAGCCTGGCCTTGGGCACTGCCAGGGATCCAGGGGCAGCCACAGCTGCTCTGGGGATCTGTGCCAGAGCTTCAGCACCCTCCCAGGGAGGGATTTCATCCCAATATCCCACCTAAACCTCCTCTCTGACCATGTGAAGCCACTCCCTGTGTCGTGTCCCTCCATCCCTAAAAATTCTCTCTCCCTCTTTCCTGCAGTTCCTCCGGGCCACACTGAGCTCACCCCAAAGCTTCTCCAGGCTGAACAATCCCAATTTTCCCAACCTTCCCTCACAGCTGGGGGGTTACCAGTGCCAGCCCCAGTTCTGGCTCTCAGGCTGGAGACATTTCCCACCCAGGACAGCCAGCCCAGGCCGTGTCCCTCTTGCCTGGACATCCCTGTGCTGCTTTTTGGGTGCTTCTGGTTGAAAAAGTCTCTGGCTGAAGGTTTCCCCCTCACCCCATGCCCGGGCACTGGTTACTCATTAACCCCCTGCTATTAATAGCAGAGCACAGGGTGGGAGTGCAGGGTCAGCCAGTGCATCCTCCTGCCCAGGCATGCCAAAAATAGACACACAAAAGTCCAACCCTGATGAAACTTTAACTATTTTTAGTAAAAAACTCCACATACTATACTAACCAACTGATCCCTGACACTCACGTCCGAATTCCTCAGAATGGAATAAATATGGACACTTATAAATGTCCATAATAAACATTTATATGGAAGAAAAATGGTGTTAAAAACATCATCATCTGTTGTATTCACAGATTGTGTTTAATATCTCTTTTGGCTGTATTTCCAAATTTATATATATATATTTCTTTTTTCCCTGCTTTTCAGCTGCTGGGGTGAAATGAAGCTCAAGGATGTTTCAGAGTGCTTTTTTGTATTTTATTAACTACAATAATTGATGGGCTGGTGATGGATATGAGCTGAAGGTGTTCCCTGCTCCGTCCAAACCAAGATTTGGGGCAGGCTGAGGAAACAGCCCAGGGGATGACAGAAATCGGGTGGGTGGGGGGTTCCAGGAGGGAAGGGGAAGGATTCTGACAGGCTGAGATGAGCCCTGAGGTTGAGAATTCCTGATCAATCCAGGTAAATCTGGGAAGCTGCAGCACAAAATGAGAGCAGAGAACTGAGAGAGGAAGCAGAGGAGGTGGAGTCCACCTGCTTTTGATAATAGCAGAATTAACTTTGAGTTACATGCTGCTCCCTGAGCTTTTCAAGCTTTTACTATCAATGTCACATTTATGATTTCTGTGAGAGGATGGGGAAGTCCTGCACAGGCTGCTGGAAGTGGCTCAGGAGCAGGTTCCCCAGGACTGGCACAGCCTGACCACAGTCTGGCTCTCATGCCAGAAAAGCAAAGCTCTGTCTCTGGATTAACAACTGAAAATAAATCACTCGACTCTGTCTGCCCAGACAAGAGCAGCCAGGTGGAAATGGCTGCACATTTCTGAATTAAGTGCTATCCATGCACCAAAAAGGTTCAACTTTTGGCAGAACTAAAGTTTTCCTGCTCAGACCAAGACTGCCCAAGGTTTTCACACCATTTAATGCTGCTGACTTGGGCCCGATGAAGCTGTGCCTGAAGGTGTTTGGGTGGAGCTGCTTTCTAAAAATCAAAACATGCCGTGAGGCTGAGGTGGTTTGCATGAAATGCCCTTTCAAATTGAAAATGAAGAGTTGTTGACATGATTACGCTGAAAACTGCAGGTTTGGAGCTTGACTGGAAGAAAAATCTTTGTCCTGGAGGAAGCTCTTGTAACAGCCCTGCTAATCTTACAAACAACTCCAAGTTTTCCAAAAGATTCCTTCCCATTAGATTTGCATCCAGCTGATGTCTTTGCCCTCTCCCAGACTTTTGCTAAAAAACCACCTTTGCTTCAACCAGGTTTTCAAGCACGGAAGAATTTTAAATTTCAGGAAGAATTTTAAATTTCAGGATTGTCTAGAAAAACAGCAACCCTGGTTCCCATGGACCTTCAGCACGGCTGGTGTGGGGCACTGACACTGCCCCTGCTTGAACCTTCCTCAGGAAAATGTGATTTCCACATCTCTGTCTGCCCAGGGGCTCTGATTTCCCCCAGAAATTCCAGTTGCTCCTGTTATTTTTTTTTTCCCATGGGTGCCATTGACTTCTATAAATAGCACACTGCTCTCTCTCCATGTCACAAATCTGTTTTGACCAAAAAAAAAATTAAAAAGTGTTTTCCAGTCTGGCAGCAGTTTGGGTGCCAAGCGCAGCCCCAGAGGGGCTGGGAGGAAGCAGCAGCTTCCCCAGGGGATGTTGAACATGCAGAAAAAGCCCTCTGTGCTCTGTGTTTCTGAGGGCACAGGCCAGAGCCTGCTGCTGGATCAAAGCACAGATCAAACATTTGGCATCAGCCCCGTCCCTCCCTGAACAGCTCCTGCAGGCAGCACAACGTGCTATTTTTAAACTTATATTCCATTCATTTGTATCCACAGACAAATAAAACTTCCCCCCCTGCAGTGGTTATCTGTTGGCTCAGATTCTTTTAGCAATGAGTTTCCCTTTCAATTCTGCCCTGGGGCAAGAGGAGCTTTGCAAGGTTATGAATCAGCTGCATTTGGAGCTTCTGTCCTGTCTGGAAAATGTCTTGGGGCACACCTTCCCTTGCCCTCCTTGCCAGGCTTCCCTCAGAGCCTGGCCCTGTGCTGGGAAGTTGTTTGGCCACTGTTCAGCAACAAAAATACCTTTTGCAATGAGTTCCTTTCCCGTTCAAACCAGGAGGGAAGTCCCCTCCTGAGAGACGTTCTTGGGTATCCAAAGTGAAATCTCAGTGTTTAGAACAAAAAGCTGAACTCCTGCTGGTTTAGGTGGTTTGATTTCACTTTAATATTTAAGAACCTGAGGGGCTGCATCTCAAACTAAATGATTCAGCACCTAAAGTCCTCTAGAGAGACCTTGGGGATCTTCCTGGTTCCTTTGGCTGCACGTGGGGATGGTCTTGCCCTTTCCAGCTGCGAGGTCTCATCCCCAGACACAAATTGGTGCCACATTCCTGCTGTTGACTCCAGCAGTTCTGCAGCCAAGAGGTGACTCAGAGCAGCCCTGTGATCCTACTAAAAGCAGCCCTGCACAAAAAGGTTTTTGTCTGGATCAAAGTCCCAGGATCCCTGCTCACGAAAGGGGGTGAAGGACAAGGGCTCATAGTCTGTGAACCACAAAGTTCCTTGGGGTGCAATCTCCTCAGGGCTTTTATTGCAGCCCAGCAAACCACACCTAAATATTCCCCCAGCTCCTCTCCTTTGGGATTGGTGTGAACAGCTCCCAGGACCCACTTCTCTCCATTTAAAGAGAATTTAACTCTCATTAATGAATTGTGTCTAAATGAAAGCATCCTCTTTAAAGAGGTCAATAAATAAAATGTCCTTACAGTTATGAGTTTGAATTCTTCTTGTCACTCTATGGCTCTTTCTGCCCCCAAAAAATCCATTTCAATCTGCACACAAATAGTTATTTAATAGACAGGCAGGATGCACCACTCATTCTGGAACTAAGAAATCTGATAAAATGATATTTCACTACCCTGCAATTGTTTCCCTCAGCCTGCACTTCTTATCAGCCCGTCCAGGAGTGAGCACTTAGAGGTGAATTTTCAAAAATTCAATTTTCATAGGAAAACCAAATGCCTGATCTCTTATGGAGCCAGCTTGCCTTTGTATGCCTTGAATCACAGAACCACAGATTAATTCAGATCAGAAAAGGTCTCCAAGGGTCCAGCCTCTGCCCAATCCCCACCTTGTCACCCAAAGCAGAGCACTGAGTGCCACCCCCAGTGCTGGTGGAAGCTCCCAATAAGAATATCCAGGGTGTCCAATTACTTGAGAACTTTATATCATTGACTGCATATAAAATATCTCCTGTTTTCTTCTCCGTGTTCATTTTCTCTTAGTGGAGTGTGCTTTGAGGCTTTTCACTTGTGTTGAAATTCTGAGTGTTACATCGTGCATCAAAGCTCTTCCTTCCACTTGCTCTGACTTTCAAGCACAGCCAGAGGCAAGACAGGATTCTTCCAGAGCTCCAAAACCTGGCACCTGAATGGAGCAGAGGGTGTGGCTGGTCCCAATTATCCTGTTACAGCGCCCAGAGTCCCGCTCCCAAACTCTTCCCTGTTCCACCTCTGCTCCCAGAACGTGGCCCCAGCTGAGGTTCTCTGCTGTGCTCTCTGCTGGCACAGACCCTCCACCCCAGCAGCCGGAGGTGTTTGGAGGCTGAGGCTGCAGCTGCCAGCTCTGGGCAGGGGTGGCCTTTGCCCGTGGCTGAGCTGGCTCCTGGCTGACCCCTGAGCAGATATCTGGGTACCTTTGCCCTGGAGGAAATTGGGACAGAGCCTGCCTCAGGCATTGACCTCGCCTGCCAAACTCCCTGTGGCTCCCGTTGGTGACCCTGAGATAACAAGGAGGGATTTTTGAGGGAGCTTGGAAGCCTGGATAAGTGCAACCCATTCTGCCTGCGGCTTCCCCAATATTTCCTTCCATTAAATTTGGAGAACCTCTTCCCTTTCTTCACCTCGAGGCAACTCTGCTGCTGGAAGTGCATCTGCAGAGAGGGAAACAGGACCTGGAGCATTCCCCTCTCCTCTCCTATCTCCTGTTTTTATGTGGAGCACAGTTCACCAGCAGCATGAATCAGATGAGACTCTGATTTCCATTCCACTTTCGGGACACCTGAGTCGATAGTGGAGGGTAAAGTACCACGGACGTGCAGGTTCCAATTTGGGGTAATTTTTGTCCTCCTGGCTCCCCTTTATGGCCCTGCTGTTGTCCCTGCCAGCAGCTGACTCCAGTGCCTTCCCTTCTCCCTTCCCTTCCCTTCCCTGCCTGGAGTTCACTCAACACATGGAAAATCAGAGGCAAAGAGTTTGAACTTGTTGAGAGGAACATGCCCAAGAAAGCACAGGATAATTTCCCCTGATTATTAAACGCATTCCATTCCACACTTGTTTTGACATTGTCCCTCAGAGAGAAGTATTTTGTTTTATAGAGAGGCCCCGATGTTGCTTTTCCTGTCAGGAATTATTGCTCCATAAGTGTTCAGCTCCATCCAAACCCTACAATGTGAAATTCTCTAAAATTCCTTCTGGTTCCAAGTCCTACAGCTGAAGTTTAGCTTGTTAGGTTGTTCCAAAGCCTCAAAGATCACAGAACTCAGATAAAAAACGTGCAGAAGAGTTGAAATTTGATGAAGTCCATCCTCTGCTAGCAAAGAGTGTGGGAATATAGGAGACAAAATCCATGCAGGAATTATATGAGGCATTAATGAAGTTCTAGGTTCAAGAAAACAAAACTCTGCTTTTCACTCTCTACAACCCTGACACTCAAAAATACCCAAGAATAAATGTAAGTGAATAAACACAATGCTCAATTTCATAATGTAATAGTCACACTTTTCTCCAAGCCTTGCCTGAAAGGAGACATTAAAAAAGAAAAAAATTAATGCAGCCACACATTAAAAAAAAAAAAATTGAATGCAGCCACCTACACCTTGAGCTATCAATGCTCAATTTCTCAGAGGATTTCACACATCCAGGGTAAGGGGTTAATGAACTGCTGGTAGCTTCAATCTCAATGAACCTCTTGTTTCAATTATCTGAAGCCAAAACCAGCTTTTTCTGCTAAAGCTACAACTCTTCCATGAATTTTCAAGACGTGTGCCACAAAGGACTGAAAATTGTCCAACTTTCTCCTTTTCTAAGAAGCGATAATGCATCAAAAATCCACCCACCCACGTGCAGTGCCACTGAATTAAAAATGAGGTTTCACATCTTTCAAATGAGGCATGGGAGGAATTTTCTGGGCATTTGTCCTGAAATGAACTTCAACTGTGAACAATCCACAGAATTTTTTTTTTTAGATTTTTAGGCTATTTTGCACCATGAATTAAAGTATTGACAGAGATGTGAATTCTGCCCCTGGTTGTTGAGCACCAAGGTCCTGCTCAGGCTGGAGGGGACGAACCTGAGCGTTGTCTGTCACTGATGAGAGAGGGAAAGGAGCCTGGATCCCTCTGCAGGGCCTGGCTCAGAGCTGTGGAGCACCAGCTTGTCAGGAACAGAGCACAGATCAAAAAATTCCAGATTGTCAGGCCTGAAGATTGGCATTATCCATAAAAACTCCGTGGATTATTTGCTCCAACTTTGCCTTTTCAATTCCAACATGTCCAAAGCCTGAACAGAACTCACTTCCTTTTGGACAGGTAAACCTTGCTCCCGTCCTTGTTGGGGCATGGAGTGTGGAGGCCAATTAATTCTATTAATGATCCAGCTGCCTTCCTCTGGGGAGTGACTGCAGGAAATGATGGCAGGGAAGTGGTGCTGAAATGGAAATTCTGATTGAGGGACTCCTTTCAAAGGGCTGCACTGGATTTATCCTGCTGGGCAAAAGGGTTTCCCAGATATTTATTAATCTCAGGGCACCCTGCAGGGTTTCTGCTCTGGAAATACGAGGGAAAAGAAAACTCTGCTGGATTCTGAATGTGGAAGCCTGGCTTGGTCATTCATTGTCTGTGTAGTTTGATCATTACCTATTTCTTAAGTAAATTGCTTTGGACATTTACTCGGAGGTAGGAGATTAATGAAGTTCTTTGCAAACCTCAGGGACCTGAAAAAAGCTCCAAAGATTCCGGAACTCCATTTTCCAGGTCAGTGGCTATTGCACTGTTGGTCACCCAGCAGAGAGCACAGATTTGTGCCTGAGCTTGCACAGAATCAACCCAAACCTCCCTGACAGCAACACCCACGTGGATCTTTGAGTCCACTAAATTTAAATGGCCAAAAATCCCCAGCAGTGCAGTAAATATCAACCTGTGATTTACTGCCCAGGAGCAATCAGGGTTTCGAAATGGCTGATAAGGAGGCTGTCAAGGTCAGTTCAAGAGATAACAGCTCTTCTCTCTGGCTGCCTCTAAAAGTTAAATCATCACAACGTTTGTGAGCAGTGAGAGATGCCTGGAATTGAACTGTTTGTCTCAGCAGTTGTTCAATATTGGCACGGCTCCATTGGCTCTAAGGCAGTGATATGAATTTGTGATGCTGTAAAAAGAGGCTTTGTGTGGGTTTTTGTCCCAGGATTTTGGGTAGATCCCCCACAGGGACCTGCTCCTCTGCACAAGCTCCCTGGGGATGGGTTTCCCCATCCTCTTTGCTCTCAGTGGCACCCTCACCCTGCCAGGAATGACATTTTGTAAATATGCAGCAGTTCTTCTGATTCTGCAAAAATTCAAGCTGTTTCCATCCTTCCTCAGAACTTTCTATGGATTTTATCTTGTCCTAATGGCAGAGAAATAAAATATCCCAATCCTACCCCTGGGACCTCCATGCCAGGCAGAAACGTGTTCAGACTGTGCCAAGGGTGCAGAAGCCTCTTTTGTAAAGCTGCAAAGACTTTAAAATAAATAATGGAAGACTAATTATAGAGAAAAAAATAGAACTCTTTATTTCCTTACAAAACTGCCTAGAAATATTCAGATAAGGCACAAATTGTTTTATACATTTTATAGGGGTACATTTACACATCTGAGCATAACAGAGGAAAACAAACAAATGAAAAACAAGAGGCACTCCAAAAAACACTAAGAACTTGCATCATTTCAGCATGTAAAAAAATAAATTCAGGGTTTTACATATAGAGAGATAGAGCTGTACTTGAAACTGCAATAGTGTAAAACCAGTGATCACAAGGGCCAAAATCCAGTATTGGATGAGGGCAGTGACAATTTGAACCTTTAGATATTGCAGTCCTCATGAAAAATAGAGCCCTGGGAAATGTTTTGGGTCCTCATTTCCTGTGGAATTGTCCTTGGAGGCACAATTTTGTTATCAATCTCCTGTAGCTATACTGTTAGGATAAGCAGCATTCCACAGAGGCAGAACCCAGGGGATTCCAGTGGCTCCCTTTCTGAATCTTGCCTTTCCATGCAATGAAAGACCACTGAGTTTTTGCAGTAGAAGTGGGATAAAATGGGCTGTGCAGGAGCTGGAGGGATGGAAATCCATGGGGAAAAGCAGAGGGTGTGTGCGGCACAAGATTGTAACTGCTAAAAGCAAAGCAATCCATCCTGTCAGGTGCATTTGTCCCTATTTCCCTCCTATCCAGGCAGCGAAGAATGCCAAGGAAATGTATTCCTTTCATTATCCCAATTTTCCAGCCCTGTTTTAGCCTTTTTCCAGACTCCCAACTCCCTTCTCGTGGTGATTTGAGAAGGTCTGAGGCCGTTTCCTCTTCCATTTCCAGCTACCAGGGCCAGTCCAGCCCTGCCTGGTCCCAAACTGGGCTGTTAGAAAACCTCCAGGTCTCCTCATCCTCTACAGTCCCTCAGCTGCACTAAATCCCTGGATTTCCACAGGTCTATGAAAGCCCTTGGTGTTTTTCTCCCCTTTTAAGCCCATTTTCCCAATAAAACAGTCTGGGAGCTTTTCCTGCTGCTATTCCTGGCTCAGCAGGGATGTGCTGCAGCTCTTCCCTGGTTATTGCAGCCTCCAGAGCTTCACTTCCACAGCTGATGTCTCTCTTTTAAGAGGAGGCAGCAGCAGGGCTGTCCTTTATTTTTTGCAACCTGTAACGAACAAAAAGAGAATCTTGAGAGTCATTATGTCAAAGCAAACAGCACTGAATAAACTTCAGTCAAAGCAGTGAATATTCAGATCATACTGGGAGATTTTTTTTTTTTCCTGGGTTGTTGGCTGGCAAAAAATTATCTTCCCCAGCATTGAAAAGTCCTTGGTCTCTAATTGGAGGATTTAATTCTAGATCAGTCTTGTGTTCTCAATTTAGGTTGTTGCACAAGTAAGTTACTTTGTTAGCTTGTTTGTATAAACTTGTGGGAGAGAAAATCCTAAAAAGTTGCAACACTGCATGACTATTTACAAATAGATATTTCTTTGTCCTCCTGCCTAAAATGAAGTTTTGTTATCTAAACTCTGTAGTGAGCAGTTCCTTAACTAAGGCATCTTCTTTTTAACCTGCAAATCGATGCTCAAGATCAAATGCTCTTTTCCAGGAAATATCTTCAGGGAATATGGTGGAGAAGCCCTAACAAAGCACTGGCTGTTATTTCCTGCAGCAGTGGGTACATGTTGATTTCCCCCTTTTGGATCTGCATCATGCACATTATTGATTATTTTCATCTTTCCATGGATTTTATCTTGTCCTAATGGCAGAGAAATATCCCAATCCCATCCCTGGGACCTCCATGCCAGGCAGAAACATGTTCAGACTGTGCCAAGGGTGCAGAAGCCTCTTCTGTAAAACTGCAAAGACTTTATAATAAATAATTCTAGAGGAAAAAAAAACTAGAACTCTTTATTTCCTTACAAAACTGCCTAGAAATATTCAGATAACACACAGAGAACATGGATATAAAATTACCCGTGTGAAACACGGGATGTTCCCTGTTCAAACACCGAATGGAGACGGCGTTAATTTGTTAAATTAAAGAACCAGGATGTCTGTGGCGCGGTGAGAAGCAGAGCAGACAATCCCGTGTTGTCTGGCGCTCCCGCTGGTGTGACCCCCGGGGGCGGGGGCGCGCACCCACCTGCCCGCGGCTGGAAGGCGATGGGCAGCGCCCGGCTGGGCACCAGCGTCCCCGAGTGCAGCGCCTGCACCGGCTCCCGGTCCGTGGCCACCACCCGGAACCTGCGCAGCAGCTGCAACACAACAGCCGGGCTCTCAGCACCTGGCACTGGGGCTGGCAGGGACACCTCCAGGGCGGGATCTGCTCCGGGCTTTGGGAAAGGCTCAGCGGGAGCACCAAGCTCCCCAGGGCGCTCGGCAGCGTTGTGGAATCACCTCGCTTTTCCCGCTGGGCTTTGCCCACCTCTGCTGTTCTTGCACGTCCCGGGTCTGCAGGGCTCTCCTGTCCCCGTTTCCCCGCTGGCTGTGGTGCCCCCGGTGGTGTCCCCATGTCCCCTGCAGGGCACTGCCCCTTGCCCTGCCCTCCTACCCCCTGTGCCCTCACTGGCTCCTGACCCCAGACTTAACCCTGAACCCTCCATTGGCTTGGTCCTTCTGTCCCTAAAGCCCTTTGGTGTGCATCTGCAAAATAAACCTCGCTGTAACTTTCTACAGGAGACCCTTCCTGCTTTTCCTCTTTAATCCGTGGTGTGAGTGGGTGTGGGCTGTGTGCCTGGGGTGTGCCCACCCAAAAGGCTCCTCCAGAGGAGATCCTTTCTGGGGAAAGGTACCAGCAACCACCATCCACCCCCACTTTGCTACCCTGGAGGAACAAACCCCCCCAGAATTCCCATTTTTGGGGTGTTTACCCAGCAGAGCGCCAGGTGCAGCTGCAGCTCTGCCCAGCAACCCTCCACCTCCAACAACTGCCCACCCCAGCAACTCTCCACCCCCACTTTGCTACCCTGGAGGAACAACCCCCCCACAGAATTCCATTTTTGGGGTGTTTACCCAGCAGAGCGCCAGGTGCAGCTGCAGCTCTGCCACGCGGCGCCCCACGCACATCCTCTTCCCGATGCCGAAGGGGACGTGGGAGAAGGGATGGATGGAGCCCCTCTGGAGCCAGCGCTCGGGCCTGAACTCAGCCCAGCCCCTGAAATACTCCTCGCTGCAGCCCAGGGCGTGGCTGTTGATCATCAGCACCGTCTGCAGCAAAGCAAGGAGAGAATCACTCCACAAATCCACCCCGCGCTCCGGAGGGAATCAGCTCTGGGATGGGAAAACCTAGCACAGAAACTTCCTCAGGACAGGTCATGTCATTCCCCAAAAATTCATTGGAATGTGGAAAAGGTCATGGTTTCCTCAGAGAATCATGGGAAAATTCAGAAAAAAAAAAAGTGGAATAGCACATTGAAATTATTCCAGGCAAATATTTCTAGTCCAACAGCAGCGCAGGCAGGTGTGGGTTGGTGTTCATGTGAGTCCTTGGGGTGCATCCCTCATTCCTTATGCTGGGGCTGACACTTTGGCAAAGCCAGTTTGAAATATGAGCAACCTCTGTGGTTTATAGGGCAATTAATAAATGGGGAAGTCATCCCAATAAAGGGAATTAATTGACTTACCCCTTTGGGCAGCACGTAATTTCCCAGAACCATTTCCGTGTCGATGGTGCGAGTGGTGAAAGGCACTGATGGACTTAATCTGCAGGGAAAGAGAACAATGGGTTAAATCCCCAGCGATTTTCCTTCTCTTGTCTCTCAGATTTCCCCACAAACTGCAAGATGAACAAAATCCTGCATGCTGGAAAATTCCTTCTCCGCTGCACAAAGAAGCTGGTGAAAATACCTGGGTGATTGTCTTGTGAGTTATTTGGGAATTTTACCTCATGGATTCTTTCAGACAGGCTTTTAGGTAAGGCATATCCCTCAGGTTCTCAGCACTTGGGCTCTTCTGGGCAGCCAAAACTCTCTGGATTTCCTGGAAAAGCTTCTGCTGGACGTGTGGGTTGCGGGAAAGGTTGTAGAGAGCCCACAGCAAACTGTTGGCTGTCTGGAAGAAAGCAAAAAGAAAGGTTAAATGCTCCTTTTGTAGGCACAGAAGGAAGGAGCTGCCCAAAGTTCAAAGTAACGTTTATGGCTGGACACAGCTTTATGGAATTTTGACAGCCTGACGGATTATGAGCAGTCCCAGTTGTCCTCCAGAATTAAAAATCCGGGGATTTCAGGTAAAAATCCACGTGCTCTTGGGCCACTGAGGCAACTTGAGGATGAACTCACTGCCAGCTGGTCAGGTTGTGGCAGGAAGGGGGAACTGGGATGTTTGGAAACCCTTGGAAAATCAGCTTTGTCATCTCCAACCTGGCCATCTGCAGCTAAGGAGGGAACTGGAGGGAATTTAAACCCTTGGAAAATCAGCTTTGCCATCTCCAACCTGGCCATCTGCAGCTAAGGAGGGAACTGGGGGGAATTTAAACCTTTGAAAAATGAGCTTTACTATCTTCTCCCCACTGATCTACAGCTAAGGGGGGAATTGGGAGGAATTTAAACCCTTGGAAAACGAGCTTTACCGTCTCCACCCCAGCAATCTGCAGCTCTGCAATGGCAGCATAGAGCTCCTTCCTGGACAGGTGTCCCCCCGAGTAGATGTCACACAGAAAATCCTCCTGGGGGTTGGCTGAGTGCTTCTGCAGCCGGCTGTCGATGGCGTGCTTGGCTGAGGAGGGCAGGATTCAGGGAAAAATCACTCAAAATCCCATTAAAATCACAGCAAACCCATGTTTCTCACACAGGATTTTAAAGAAGTGCCGAGCTGTGCTCTGTTTTCAAGCAGTGGGTAAGTAATGAGTGTATTTATAGTCAATAAAGAATGACATTTTCATTTTTTAAGCAGAAAAACCTCAGTCCCAAAAATCGCTTTCAACAGAGGAGCTCCTGTGAACTCTCAGGAATTCTACTCTCTTAAATTAGGAGAGGAAATCAGTGACACGTTGAGGGAAATATTCAGCAAACAGAAACACGAGGGTGTAAAATTAATTACCTGGGGTTTCCAAAGGGGATCAAGGTGATATAAAATTCAAAGGGATTTAGCACCCAGAACCCCCGAGGGGAAGTGTAAACCTCAGATTTACCAGGGGAAGGCACAAAGAGATGCCAAATTTCCACATGCTGAGGTTTCTTTAAACAAAAATAAACAGATTTTTGCTCCTGAGTATCCCAGCTGTTAAAACCAGTTCCTGTAAGGAATTATTCATTTTAAGTGAAGGCGTCAAACTGGTTTTTCTGAGCAAAACTGGTTTAAAGTGTCTTTCCGAAAGCCCATAAACTAAGAAGCAATAAAATAATTGAGTGTGTGGCTGGCAGGATAAAAAGCCTTGGGACTCAAATACCCAAGGGAAATATCTCAGTGTCACAGCCTCCCAAAAGCTTTCTCAACCTTTAGTTGTGCCTCCCACTGTTTAAATTAATGAAATTTAAGAATATTAAAAGTACAAACTTAACTTCACAGCTGGTGTTTGAGTAATTTTTAAACTTGGAAGGCCAACTCATTTTAAAGAGTCAAAAAATGTTGTCAAAAAGCCAAACTGTACCTTATTATTTAAATTACTTCTGGTTTTAAGATTTAAATCTATGTTGCAGGTTGCTCAGAAAAGCTGGAATTTCTCTTGTTTCCCCACAAACAGGTTTTTGTTGCATGCACAATTCTTGTTTCTCAAGAAAATGAGTCTTTGAGGGAAGCCCCTTTTCATTTATACCCTCACCTTTAAAGAGATTGTACATTTTTAATTTCCTTTTATGACAGATTAAAGTGGTGCCACGACTCTGCTGGCTCCCAGAACCCTGGGATTTCCCTGGGAATTGGATATTGCCCCACAACCTGGGTGTTAGTCACTAAAAACTGCTCCCATGTGGGAATAAATCCCAGTTTAGGGACAGCAAAGGTGCTTTAATCCCTGCTGGAGGCGAGGATTAACAGCAGCACAGGACAGCAGCAAGAGTGGAAAAAATCAATTCCAGCAAGGAGAAGACAGAGATGAAGGGAAAGGAGATAAATTGGGGTTAAATAATGACCTGTTTTAAATATATCATCCCATGCTTTGGTGTGAGCTTGCCAGACTTTGGTGTTGAGCCCCTTGTGCAGCTCCACAGGGGTCACCATCATCATCCCAAAAGTGGCCATCATCTGTGGGAAAGAGGTGGGAAAACCTCTCTTTAATCTCTTTTAATCCATCCACTTGCAGTCCCTGAATGATAGGAGGCTGGAAAGTAGGGGGAAATTTTCAGGAAGGCAAAATTCTGGTGGATTTTCCATCCTGGGCAGAGAGGATGGGTCTCAGTCTGCTTAGGGCACATCCAGGTGAAAATTAGGGGCAGCCAGGAGCCTCCTCAGCAGGAATGCATCCTATTTATTTCAGGCACCTGTTGGGGGTGGGACAAGGTATTTTTTGGCAGGTCTCTCTCTCCCTTGGCAACAAAAACTGAGGCAGGGCTGGCTGCAATCAGGCAGGTTTGTACCCCAGAGCCCCGGGAACGGGTGACCCCAAAACCTGGGGGTTTGCATAACCCCAGAGCAGGGAGCAGCCCCACCCTGCAGGGCTGTGCCTCAGGGAGGAGCAGAGCCTCCAGCCAAGCTGACAATTCTCCCTCCAGGATTGCCCTGCTGGCCCCTCAGCGTTTTCCATGAAGGTCAGGATTAGCTGGGCACGTTTGGGATGCACAGCACAGCAGCCTGAGCTGCTTTTCCCAGCTGGCTCTGTGAAGCTGCTGCCTCTCACTAACAGCAGGGGTAAAAAAATCACCCCAGCCCCAGGACAGACCTTTCCATACCGTTTTTACAGCCTTGATGAAGTTGAGACTTTCTTCTTCTACGTCCTGCTGCAGGAGGCCAAACCTCTTTCCGTACAGCACCAGACAGATACCTGTTGTTAGGCAATATTATAAATAAATTTGTAAACAAAAGGGCGCGTGGGATGCATCATTTATCATCAAGGAAGGGCCTGGATGAGCCTTCTGAAGGTGTTCCTTGCTGCAGACCTGTCAGAGCAGCACCAGTAAAGCACCTCCTGCGGGTTTGCCTCGGCCCCAGCCAGGGTTCCCAGCTGAGGGAATATTTCTGCACAGATTAGCAGTGCCATGACCCCCTCACGAGCAGCAGAACTGGAGATTTGGCTCATATTTGGTGACTTAACTGCAGAAAATTGAGTGGCAGGAGGACAGGGCTTGAGGAGCATTCCCTGCTCCTTTCCACAGCCACAAACCGCTGGGAAATGCTGGCAGCATCCTGCACTCCACCCCTTTCCGCTTGTCTTTTTTTCCCCTCTTTCTTTTCAAGCTGTCACTTCCTATTTCTCCCTTTCCAAAGGGGCCACCACCACTGACAGTGGAAAAAAAAAACCCAAAAAACCACTTTGAGGAGCTCAGTCCAGAGGCTGCTGGGAGCAGTCGGGTCTGGCAGAGCTGATTCAGGCACTACACCCAAGCCTCCCTTTTTTTTGGGATTCACTGAGGCACTTTCTGCCCTGTGTCATTCCTGGCAGGTTCCTCAGCTCTGGGAGGTTCCTAAGGCTGAGGCTCTGTCTTGGTAACTCATTCCAGCGCTTCCCAATCCCAATGTGAACATTGGGAATGGGATTTTCCAATCTTTGCCTACTGCCAGTGCTCTGTTATTGGAATATTTCATTGATCCAGCACTGCTTATAATTAACAAATATCAGAAGGATAAAAAGGGCTGTGAGTTATCTGATCCCACTCCAGATAAATGAAGCATAAACCCCCCAATTTTTTTTTTTAATTTCTAAATCGTTGGAACGTTTGAAATTTTAAGCCATGCAGGTAGCTAGGCAGAAATCTCTATTTGTGCTGGTGAATTTTGCATTGACAGTCCCTGGCCGTCCTGCAACTCTCTTTCCATGATGTTATAGCTGAGAGTTTGGAAATAATCAGCCAACACATTCATCCCTGATCACATTTTAGCTGCAGTGCCCTGGCAGGTGCACCACACTCAGGCAAAATCCAACTCACTTTCAAAAGACCATTTGTTGAATTCTGAATAGACATCTTCCATCTGTCCATTGTGGTCACAGATTTCATCTATTCTGTACATAAAGTCCTCCAGGACCTAAATGGCGAAGAGAAGAGATTAAAAACATGCAATAAAATGACATCAACTAATAAAAATCCGGTGTAATTCAGCATTTCAACTGCCTCTTAAGCAGATAACAATCTTGCATGAGAGGAATCCTTTTGTTCCCTGCTCTTTGAACAGGACTCAACTTCCCCGTGTGAACAAATGTTTGGATTTGACACAGCTCTCGTGCTTCGATGAACTCTGCTTCCCTCACAGGGACGAAATCCCTCACTCTGGGACAGCCCCGGGGTTTCACAACGGGGGATTAAGGTGTTTATCAGAGATGCTCCTCAAACCCCTTCAGGAGCACAGAGGTTAAGGACGGAGGTGTCCCCTGAGGGGAGGAGTAGAAGAATGAAGGGGTGAAGGCAAAAACTACTGAATGCAGGAAAAGCAGGGAAAAGCTGTTTGCAGGAGCCTGCATCCACAGGGAATAATCCTGTTTTTCTGTGGAGACAGCTTCAGCTCCAGGTTTCTGTGTGGTCCCAGACCCTGACAGTCAGTTTGTTCTTGTTTTTCCCTCGATCTGGGTCTGAACTAGTGGTTTTATCACCGTGGAGTAAATAAAGCTATCCAGATAAACCGGATCTGCCTTTTTTCCCCCGGGCTTCCAGGGGAGCGAGAAAGGATTTCTCAGAGCACGGTACCTCATTGATCGCCGTATCCAGTTTCACAACTTCCCTGGGCTTCATTAATTTCTTCTGAAAAGCGCTTCTCACCCTCTGCCAGTCCTTTCCCTCCCTGGATTGAAACAACCACAGCGCGCTTGGAGAGCGAAAAGCTCAGAGAAGAACGAAAACAGGAAAAAAAACCCCAAACCCGCAGCGTGCGCACCAGAGATGCTCCAGGGCGCGGACGGCGCCACCGGGGGATGCTCGGGGCCGGGGGATGAGCCCTCGGTTGTCCCCCAGCCGCCCTCGGGGGCGCAGCCCGGGACCCCCCGGTCCCCACGGGGCCGGGCTGGGGGCGGCCGCCGTCCGCAGCATCCCCCGGGCCCCGGAGCCCCCGCACCCGCTCCCGCTCCACCGCACCCTGCCGCAGCTCCCCGGGATGCTGCGGGCACCACTCACAGGATGAGCAGCCCGTAGCCCTCGTCGCGATAGTCGCGATAGGCTTTCCAGGGCTTGATCTCCAGGCGCTGGGGGCAGGCGCTCTCGCGGCGGTACAGAGCCTCCAGCAGGCACGGCGCCGCGATGTGCACCGAGTCGAAGGCGCCCAGCTTCATGCGGAAAATCTTCCCGAACCTCCGGTGGTACTGAGCCTGGGGAGCGGGGAAAAACACCCGCGGTGAGTGCGGGGCGCTCCCGGGCGCAGCATCCTCATCTCATCCCATCCTCATCCCATCCCATCCCATCCTCGTCCTCATCCCATCCTCATCCTCGCCCCTCACCAGCGTCTCGTGCTGCCTCTTGAGCCCCCCCTTCCAGAGCACGTCGGGCAGGCTGCCCATCAGCGGCCAGCTGGGCGGCCCGGGCAGCGTCTCCGCCGGCCGCAGCGCGCTCAGCGAGGACGCGGCGCGGCCGCAGGTGCGGGAGGGGAGCCGAAGGAAGAGGAGGATGCTGGAGCTGCCCATGGCCGCGGTGCCGGCCCCCGGCTCGCCAAGGTGCATTTATAGCAGCCCGAGGTGCTGGACTTTCATCCGCGCCAATGGGAGCCCTGGGTGGGGTGAGGTGGGGCGGCTGCCCCGGCCCTGCCCGCAGAGCCCGCGGGGCAGGCGGGTCATGAAAGGGTTCAGGAGAGGCGGGGAAGGCACCGCGCCAGCGCCTCCGCCCGCTAGGACCGGGGGATGAGCGGATCGGACCCGCTGGGACCGGGGGATGAGCGGATCGGACCCGCTGGGATCGGGGATGAGCGGGTGGGACCCGCTGGGACCGGGGGATGAGCGGATCGGACCCGCTGGGACCGGGGATGAGCGGATCGGACCCGCTGGGACCGGGGATGAGCGGATGGGACCCGCTGGGATCGGGGATGAGCGGATCGGACCCGCTGGGACCGGGGATGAGCGGGTGGGACCCGCTGGGATCGGGGATGAGCGGGTGGGACCCGCTGGGATCGGGGATGAGCGGGTGGGACCCGCTGGGATCGGGGATGCTCCGCTCCGGTCCCGGGAGGAAGGGACGCAGCGCTGACCCCGCCGGGGGCAGCAGCTCCGCTCCCTGCCCGGCGTTCGTGCGAGCCGTCTCGTAGCGCTCTCTCTCTCTTTTTTTTTTTTTTTCCATTTTTTCTTTTTAATTCATGTTTTTAGAGTCTGAGCACCCGCAGGAGCGTGCAGGGGCTGTGGTGTTCATCCTGCAGAGCGCAGGTGGCAGAGTAGTTCAATTTTCCCGCAGCATTTGCACTTCGGAAAGCCGGAGTAATAATAATTAAAAAAAAAAAAATACAGGGAGCTGAGGAACAAGAAGTTGTGGGGTGTGAACTGCCCTTACCCTCCCCGGCTGAGTAACCAGAAAAGGTCATGTGGGCATCATCGGAGAAGGAAAAATTCCCTTCACTGTGAGTGCTGTTAGCCATCAAATGCCGACAAAAATGAGCGAATCCCAGACTTTTAATCAGAAACTGCACAGAAATGCTCAGTGTGAGGCTGAGAGAAGGCAGGAGGAGCAAGAACAGGGAGAGGAGGAAAGGGGGAAGGGGAGAGGGGGGAAAAAAGAGGAGAAGAGAAGAGAAGAGAAGAGAAGAGAAGAGAAGAGAAGAGAAGAGAAGAGAAGAGAAGAGAAGAGAAGA
>VZUI01020443.1:0-25194 GCA_013401135.1 Cettia cetti | reverse complement strand
CCCCCGGGACCGGAGGGGAGGTGAGGGGCTTCTCCTCGCTCGGCGGGCAGGGCGAGCGGCGGCGGCAGCGCCCGCCCTCACGGCGGGGCCGCCCCCGCGGGGAGCGGGGTCCCGGGGCGGGCCGGGCCGGCACGGGCACAGGCGACAGGCGTGCGGGGACAGCGCCGACGGGTGAATGGAGCAGAGAGGGTCCCCGGGGGCGTCGTGGAAGGTGGACCGCTGGCACAGCGTTTGTCACTGTCCGGGATGGTTTTTGAGCTGGCGGGAGTGGGGTTGGGAAAGAAAGCAAAGAGACCATCTCTTCTATTAATTGTAAGGGTTGTGTTGAATTTTCACTGAACGGAAGACCAGCACGTATAGCGGGAGCATTTGTACCAGTCCACATAAATTAATATGCTTACGGTGAAGCAGTGAGTTTTGCAACAGAGTGCTTTTACTATCTACGTGTTTTCCAGTCCCTTGCATGGAGACACTTCAGAGGTCAGAAGCACTGCACAGGTAGAAGGTACCAGGCACATATCTTAAATGCAGATGCTCAGCATGTATCTGTGTGGCTGAAAGCTTTGTGTACAGCAGTGACTGTTTTTACATGGTGAAAACACAAGACGATGCTTTACATTCACCCAGATTTTTTTTTCCTATCTCTGTTGTCAAGTTTCATGCAAGTTTTTTAGTTCACTGTGCAAACCATTTGTTTTTCAGGAACAAAAGCTGCCTCTTTTCTTGATCTCTCTGCCACTATATACTGCTGATGGGCTGTAAGGTGTAGAGCTTGTGTGAGATGATCTGGCTTGCACTGAGGTATAGCTCTTGTGTGAGGAGACCTTTCAGTAATTTGTTAACCAGAGCGGTCAAGAGCAAGGCCATAAATCCAGGAGTAAGCTTTGGGAAGACACAGTGATTGTTTAAATACAGCAATGAAGACAAAGTCCTGTATTGCTAAGACTGAGAGAGCAATTTCTTTTTGACACAGGGGTTCAGCACTGGCTGCCTCTGCCAAGTAAATGTTCTTCTGTGATTACTTGGTGATGCTAGATGTGAGAAGAGTTCTGCTCCTTAGTAAGGTGGGGCACATTAACTTGAATGGAACTGGTTCTGATGAAACTCAACTGCTGAGGTACACTGGCCAAGATGTTCAAAGCTCTCTAAGTTTGCTGCTGTCTGGTTTACTAAGCAGATAAACCTTTGGGATCTTTGGGTCATGGGACTGGCACATATGTTTTGAAGGTGGTATTTTGCTGTTGTAGGAACAAATGCTCTGTATAACTCCTTCCATAAACACATCTAGATCCATCTTACACTAAATGCACTGTTTACCTCTTGCTAAAGGGCTGAACCAGAAGAGTCCCCATCTCAAACACATTCAAGACCAGTTCATACTCATTTGTCCTTGTGCAATCCAGCGTTCCAGTTAGTCATTTCTCTTTTCCTTGCATCTAAATCTGTAATACATTTATAGGCAGTAGTCATAGCCACTCTTTGCTGGTCTAACCTATCAGTACATTTTATTAGTCTCCTCCTGTGAGACAGAGCCTCTGTAACTCAGATTTTACTGCACTAGATAAAGTTTGTATTCAGGTTTCTTCAGCATAGCTGCAGTTTGTAGCAGCTTTTCACAAACTACTGCTGGTCTCTGAAATTGAGGTAGTCTCTCTTCGTTTCTTCCAAAATTACCTTTTCTAATACAGCCAATCTGCTTTTTATATGACTGAATCTCATGGATGGTTCAGGTCATGATGTGAGTGACAAATGCAGGCTACTCCTTGTAGTTGTAACTTACAGTCCAATAATGATGCTTTTTATAAACCTCTAAGTGCATGACTATATATTTTCCATTGTTGCATTTCATCCCATTTCTTTTGTCCCAGTCCTCAAGATTATAATAGTCATCTTTTCAGTGTATTCTGAACCTTCTTTCTATTAACAGTTTTTGTGTCCACTTCCACATCTACAACAATGAAAAAATGCACAAATACAAACTGTAGTCCTCAGAACAAATTTTAACAGTAACAATACTTCTTCCAGTTCAAAAACATCCCTCTTCCAGAGCAGTGGGTAGTCCACTATAGGGAGTTCCCAACTGAATTTACAACTTTGTTTCCATTCCCCATGTTTTTCTGCTTTGACAAGCAAACTCTATGCTGGGCTCATAGAATGGCTTGGGATGGAAGGGACCTTAACTACCATCTAGTTCCAACCCTTCTGCCATGGTCAGGAACACCTTCCACTAGACCTGGTGGCTCAAAGCCCCATCCAGCTTGAACCCTTCCAGGGATGGGACATCCCCAGGCTTTTGCAGTTGAAAGTAGCTGCCCCTTGTCCTATCCATATAAACCCTTGTAACAAAACCCTCTCCAGCTTTCTTGTAGACCCCCTTCAGATGCTGGAAGGCTGCTACAAGGCTTTCCTGGAGCCTTCTCTTCTCCAGGCTGAACAACTCTAATTCAGCCTGTCATCATAGAAGAGGTGATGAAACCCACTGATCACCTCTGTGTCTCTTTTCTATACTTGCTCCAACAAGTCCATGTCCTTCTTATCTTGGAGCTCCCAGACTGGCCACAGTGTTCCAGGTGGGATCTCACAGGAATGGAGTAGAGAGAGAGCATCACCTCCCTTGATCTGCAGGCCATGCTGATTTTGATGCAGCCCAGAAACTGTTTGGCTTTCTGGCTGCAGATGCACAATGCTGGCTCAGGTTGAGCTTCTCATCAACCAACATCTCCAAATTCTTCTCCCCAGGGCTGTTCTCAATCTGTGCTCTGCCTGAATTTGTGCTTGGGATTGTGCACCCAATCCAGGTGTTTTGCCTCATGGAGCTTCAGGAGGTTAATGCAGTTCCACCTCTCAAGCCTGTCCAGGCCCCTCTGAATGGCATCCCTTCCCCCCAGTGTGTCAGTCACACCACACAGCTTGATGACATCGCTGAAGGTTCTTTCAATCCCACCATCCTTGTCACCAACAAAGATGTGAAACAGTGCCAGTCCCAGTACCAACCCCTGAAAACATCACTGGTCATTGGACTCCAATTGGGCATTGATCCATTGCCTGCAACCCTTTGAATGTGACAACCCAGCCAATTTCTTATCCCCTGAGTGGTCCATCCATCAAAATATGTCTCTCCAATGCAGTGACAAGGATGTTGTGCAGGGCAATGTCAAATGCTTTGCACTAGTCAGTTGCTATTCCCTTATCCATCCATGCTGTAACTCCATCGTGGAAGGACACCAAATTTGTAAGGCATGATTTGCTCTCAGTGTGAAAGCTTTTAACAAGTCCACATAGTTTGTATGTAAAACTTAAGGGATTTGCTTTAGGCTTTGTGGTGTTGTTGTTATTTTTTGACTCCTGGGATGAATGACATGCCATTTTTTATCTAGAAAAACCACATCTGAGCAGTTCTATCTGTCTGGAAGCCTCTCTAGCTAGTTTAAAGTGAGTGATTCAGTCATGCTTGATTGGCAAATTCACACTATGCCAGCTGGGTATTCATTTCTATTCTGTTCTCTGATATATGTATTAAAAAAAAAACAAACAAAAAACTAAACACTTTCCTGCCAGCTTTAAAAGCAAAGGAATTCAGAAAGAATTTGAGCAAGCTGCTTCTGCAGTGCAAATTGTTGCAGACGGAAGGAATACCACACCAACAAAATGACAGATCTTGTGTGTCTTTGGAATCACACTAAATTCTGCCACATTTGGTAACTTCTATATTTGGCAAGTAAATGTAACTTTATTGCAATTATCCAACAATTTCACTTTTGCTCACCTCCAACTGCTCTTCTGTGAAAGTAGGAAGCTATACAAGTTGTTGAAAATTGTCATATTTGTGAACTCTTGAATACCACCAGCAGTTTTTAAGTTGCCTGTTGATGCACACACAATGTCTGCCCTCCTCCCCCCTGATTTTTCTCCTGTAGTTGTAGAAATGAAGATGTACAACCAAAGGGAAGCAGGGAATATGAACAGAGAGAAGCTGCCAGAGGAGCGAGAGTGATTTCATTTGCCAGAGATCTGGATACAATACAGATACACTTAATTGTGAAAGCACCATTTTATTTTGTCTTGGAGAGCAAATCTATAATTTAGAAAAACCATCGAAGTGGTGTTTGGAGCCCCCTGTGGCCTTGTGCATCAGACAGTAGAATCCTGCTCTTGTCAGGTATTTTGCTAGAGAATTGTACTTACTAGTCTCAACTTTCCTTCTTATCCAAAAAACTCCTTCCCAACTCCTGTACTTGTAAAGAAAACATCAAAAATATTAAGAGTATAAACTGGAACAGTGTTCACGAAATCAAAGAAATACAAAAATGTTGAGTCTGGAAGTGACTTCTAAAGGTCATCTTGCCAACTCACCATGTTCAAGCAGGGCCACCCAGAGCCAATTTCTCAGTACTCTGTCCAAATGGTTTTTTAATATTTTCAGGGATGGACACTCCAAAATCTCCCTAGGCAACCTGTGCCAGTGCTTGTCACCTTCACAGTGAAAATCTGTTTCCTGATGTTCAGAGAGAACCTCCTGTGTTGCACTTTGTACCCATTGCCTCTGGTTTTAAATCAAAGATGTGTAATGAAATCTGGAATCAGCTTCAACAAAAGACTCAGGAGTTCTCTCATACAAACTATTTCACTTCTGTTACTTGATCAAAAGTACACAGTTTATCCAATAGTTGAACTTATTTATCTGTCTCTATTAGGGGGTTTGTGCCTAAAATTTCAAGTGACAGCTACCTAAATCTGCCACCTTCAGTATTTGCAAGCTGAGTAATACAAGTAAGTATCCTCAGTATATAGTCCCACTGTATTCTGATAAAATAAAATGAGTGCAAAACCAGGAAAGAACCGGTGGCACTGGCTATATAATTTAGTTTCATACACAGCTCATTAGCTATTAAACTTTGTATTTAATTAAATTTTTTTTCAGCACCACAGAATTTTTCCTGTGTTACTCCTGAGTTCTTCAGCAATCAGGTGCATGGCCCAGGATTTACAATGATGTCAGACTTGAGAGTCTATCCAGCAGACCCTGCACAGGTTGTTCTTGCTACACTTACCATGCAAACATAACTGTGGAGAGGTTCTCTTGCCTGGAAGGCTCCCAGCTGAACAGAAGGAGTATTTAGTACAGTACTTTCTTGTTCCATTCTATCCAGGACTAAATATGTGGCACCAGTCTCAAATCAATACTTACCCTCTCTCAAAGTATCACATCTAAATTTGGTCCAGGAGCTTGAACAAGTGATTCCTGTATCTAACCCCACTCAAAGCTAGGGGAGAGAAAAGCCAGTTTAGGCCAAACTGAATTTGCTGTCACAGTAATGAGGACAGGGTGAGGTAGGGCAAGAGCTCAGTAAAGCTGGGCTTGATGCTACTGCTCCTAAGAGCTGGGGAAGAGAAGGCTGATCAGTACCTGTGCCTTTTCCCTGCCTGTGTAACTTCATCAAGGCTCTGGGGCAAGCAATACAGGCAGTGGTGCAGTGGCCATTTTAATTCCCTCCCCAGTACCCTGCTGCCGTGTTCTGCTGTGTCCTTTTCCAGTGCATAAACCTGCCTCAATGTCTCACCAGTTTTTGAGGCAGCAACGTGCTCAGGCTGGTTATTATTGGGAAGCTGAGAACTCTTTGCCTTGTACTATGCCACTGTGTTTTGCATTTTCTATCCCACTCATATAGTTCTTCTCTATTACCCTACTTTTATTTTTATCTTTAATTTTTCAGGTGTTTCCCTAGATTTTATGCTTTTCCCTCTTCTTTTCACCATGGTGCCAGATCTGTTTCTCTTCTTGCTGTTGTTTTGCCTCTTCTTTCCCAGAATATTTTTATTCAGTCAAAAGGCATGACTAAAAGCCCATTTGGGTCAATAAGATGATTTTTAAGAATCAAGCTGAATATATATTTATTCTCATTGAATTTCCTGTCACGATGTCCCCATGAGTCAAGAAATATTACTGAGCCCACTTTGCTGCTGGGAAAAAAAGGACAGTGAGAGATTTCTTTTTCTAGCAGCAACCACGGGACACAAAGGATTCTGTAACCATTGCAAAACAAAATCCTTACTTTTCAAAACCCAATTTCAAGCACATTCTTCTTCAGCACCCCTGAGTTCCTCTCAACTCTAACACCTTCTGCTGACATTAATTCAGAGTGGTGGCAGGAACAGTAGGGGAAGCTTCAAACCATTCTCAGGATTGGCACAAATTTGTTTGCCCATATCACTTGTTCTCAGTCATCTATTCCAAACAATATTTTTCTTCTTGTTTGGCTTATATAATAAAATATGAGCTGTCACTTAGCACCTTCACATCTTTTAATCTTTCCTAATGAAACAATTCTTTAGAACATTACCCAGTTTGTTACCCTTTTCTCAGTTTCTTTTAATATGTTGATGTCTCTCTTCTTCAAATACTACTAGACTAACTGCTGAGCAGTGAAAGATGCTGATAAATGCTTTTGTCACTTATTGATCAGGCTGTTTTGGTTCTTTGTTAGTGAATTCAGCTAATTCCCGGCACAGTAACATGTATGTGCCAGGGCACACCAGGAAGGTCATGCCTGACTCGGTTCTGCAGAGTTTCCACTGTGTTCATAAAATCATGACAATTTTTCAATCCTACTTTGGCATCCTCAAAGGCAAAAATATAAAATATTTAATTCAACTTGATCTCCATTGTCCCAACAGCTCTCTGTTTTCTGCATCAGTTGGGTATTCTGTTTTCTTTAAGTTTAATCTTCAGTTAATGAGTACTAGGGCTCTTGCCAATTATACTCCTTGCTTTGAGAATACCCTTCACATTGTTATCTGCAATTCTTAATCAAAATGCAAAAGCAGATTAAAGAATGACATGTTTTATGCTGTGTTTAATTATCCCCAATGACTGGTTTTAGTAGTACTTTATATGGTAAAATATTCTCAAACATTTTTGTCAAGGGCTTCTGTAATGTCAGTTTTATTTTGTTTTAATTTTTGCTGCAAAAACACTCAAGTGGATGCAGAATACAGTTTGTCAGCCCACTGAAGTCATATAGAAAGGGACTATTACTTCCCTGTGCTTGTGACAGTGTGTAATTCAGAATTACATAAGCTTGTCTTTATTGTTATATTTCATTGCATTTCTCAGTCTAATTCTCTCCAGCCTTCTGCTGTTCTCATACTCTGGTTTTGTATAACTTTTCAAAGTTTATTAACCATTTTCATCATGCTGTACATTGATTTCTATCATTATACAGTTAGCCTTCTCATGCATAGCCATATGCATTGTTATGAACAGCTATATTTCTCACCCTTGTATCATTACCAAGCAGTCCAGAATTAATTTTCTTGGTTATTTTAATGTTTACACAACACAGACAGACTGCATTGTTCTTGATCCACATTATATATAATGCTTACAAGCACAAAAGCAATTACATTATCATTATGTTAATATGTAACAATATACTTACGAAAGCAGAACTATCAAGGAGGAGAAAGAGTAACTGTATATATTTTTAACATAAACAGTAATTGAGGCACATAAAAGAAGAATTAGACAAGGTGCCAACTCTAACCTAGTGCACATTAAGGTTAGTGAGATACTATGGTCTAGAATAATGACATGCTTAAATTATGATAATTCTTCTCTTATTTCTCCATAAAAATTCAGAAAGAACTTCTGAAACTCATGGAAGCTCAGTATGTGTCCATTAACATAGTAATATGCTTTTTTCCAATGGAGCACATTTCTAAGTATTTGCAAGCCATGACTTATAAATGGGAGGTTTATTGGATTTCCAGAAACTTGTGGAATCTCCTTTGGTGGATAATAAAGCCAAATGAATACATTTCCAGAGGAACTTGTCTAATATGATTACATTTGTGCCCAGAAATATGAGACTATTAGGGATTTAGATAGTCCAGAGCATCAGCTATCTTGTTCCATGTGTTTCTGTCTGTCTGATTGAAGTTTTCAAGGTAAGAATCAGACCTATTGGGTGAGCTGCCACTCTATGTGACAGGTGACAGCTGATGCCCCTTGAATAGGGTGTACCTGGAAATATGGCCTTTTTGGCTACTGCATAATAATGTTTTTGTAGTGAACTAGGATGATTTTACAATGGCTTGCCTTTTTTTTTTTTTTTTAAAGTAACTGTACACAGCATTTCCATCACCTACACAACTGAAATAAAGGTCTGAATCCAGCTTCTATCTTTTTGACAGAGTGATTTAATAAGTAATCTCTTCATATGAATAGTGAAATTCCTACCTGGAGAGATAGGAGATGAATAAAAATGTTTGCAGATAGATCAGATCTCTTGACTCACTGTAATTGCATGATTTCTTTGTAGACATCAGTGTTTCCTGTCCCAGCTTCCACTCAAGAAATGTTGTGTCTCTTTCCCCAGATGGATATATTGAAATGAACATTAATTTGTTTGAAGGCCACCTGCTTTCAACAGATTAAAAGTACTTATGTAAAGACTGAGCTGTTCCTGTGGGGTACTCCCACCACAACCTTGCTGGGTTGCAGTGGCCAGGAACAGCTCTCCAGACTCCCCAGGCCATCAGCAAACTGCGGGACTTTCCCTCTTTGGGCTGCTCTGCCTGCTGGCATGGGCACAGATGACTCTGCTGTAAGGAGGAAGCCTCTTTGCCAAATTACCTAAGTACCTGGAGTCCCAGTTTTCTCCTAACACATCCCAGTTTTTCAACTGGAGTGTGGAGGGTGGCTACCTTTTCCTTTTCAGAGGCACATGGCTGGTGTAAACACATCCAACATGCAGCATTGCATATGCTCTTGGAACAGCATTGCTCTGTGTTTAATGGCTGTGGTTGTTTTGTAGAAAATATGGACAGCATTAGAGTGCAGATTCAGTGTTATTGCAGTACAGTCATAATTGCACACAGTTTTTAAATGTGGAATTTTGTCTGTATCACAGGATGCTTCTAAGCTTGTAAGGTTCAAATAAGTCCTTCTCCCTGCCCGAGGATATGTGTTTTGTGTCGGGAAGTGGCACTAATTGCTTGTAAGTAGGGAGCAAGCTAAATTGTCTGAAATATATCAATCAATATGAAAGCACCAGCTAAAACTATTAAGAGAGATGCACTCCATCTTACACAGAGAGAAATTATATGACTATGGTGCAGACCCAAGAGATGGCATGAAATGTTATTTATATTTGATTATTTCCTCCCTCCCCAAAAGACATGATGTTGTGGATACTGATGTGAGTCGCAGTTAACTTCCAGAATAGCATTAATCCCTTTGTTCTTCATCAAGTCACGCATGCTATGCTGATGCTTAGGATGATGAAAGGAGTTTTAGTTCACAAGACCCTGAACTTGCTGCACTTCTTGCTTTTACAAAGAGAGAAATGGAATTGCTTCAGAGCCACAAAAAGTGCAGATTGCTCTAAAAAGACATATTTTACCAAAGCACTTTTTTATGCCTGCTATCGTGGTCTGTTGTGGACTTATTGTTGACACAGCTCTGGATATTTATATTCCTTCAGGAATAGCACAACATGATTCTGAATGTCGTGTGGAGCTTGACAATAGGACTGCTACCAAAGGAAAGAGAACTCATTCTGAACCGTGTTCTGAATTTCAATCTGCACACTGAACTTTTACATGAAGGCTGATGGGAAGTGAGGAATAAGATGCTTTTGATAATTGAGTTGAATTTTATAGAGCATTTTTTAAATCTTGTATTGATTAGTAACCAGTATCACTGAGATAACTCATTTCTGAAAGAATGTTTAAGTGAATTTGTAGCAATGATGTAGCATCTAATCTGCTTTTAAGACTCCATTCTTGGAATAAGAAAAGTTTCTGTTTATTTAGCATAATGTTTTAAATTGAGTAAGAGGACATATGTCACGGTTTCTCAGTTCCATTTTTCTCTCTGTCATTTGAGGTGTTTGAAATGTGCAACATCTATATTACTTATGTACATTATTTTGAAATACATTTTAGAATGCAGGAAAGTGTGTTTTCCAGATGGATGTATCAGGTGTTTTGGTGCTAGTGCCCCTGGAGATGCACCTGGCATGCACTGCTGGGAATAAGGGCTCTTACTTGAAATAGCTTCCTGTACATACCATCTTTTCACGTTATGCCAGCTTCTAGCAGGAGTCTATCCCTGGGAACAAATGGTGGAAGGGCTGTTAAAGTCTCCTTATGCTCTACAATATCACAGCTTCTCTGGCATGGCTGCTGCTGGATGAGCTCAGAGCCAAGTCCGGTCAGTGTAAATGAGAATAAAATGTTAAACTCTTCTCACATTAAGAAACAAGGCACTTTGAATTTTCCCTCCAGACTGCGCATGCACCTTTCACAACCTCAACATACAGTTGTCTCCCACATTATCAGAATAGGATTTTTTATCCAGGTCTTCACTTCCTCTTCCAGGACAAGACCCATAAATTGAGGTTGTGGTGCTCATCCACTCACGATTTGAAAGGACAAACTTGCTACCAAGAAAACCAAAAAGGACAAATCAATGTGCACATCTAGGAGGTGGATTTGGTGTCCTCCTTTCACTAGGCACCACTAGGCAGGATCAAAATCCAGCTTCTGGGAACCTACAGTACCTGGAGCTGTCAAAGCCACATCCTTCACTGTCTTCCTGAAAACCCTCTCTGTGAGACAGACAATGGGCTAGGTAGAAAAAGAGAACGTCATCTGTCGTGTAGGGCTTCATTTCTGGAGTTGGGAAGCATCTGAAAGCTTCTCAATGGGGAGCTTTGCAGATCTCCCCACTCATCTGAGACACTGGCCATGGCACAGCTGGCACTGCAAGAAACAGCACAGCTGATGCTTACCAGAGCCACAGGTTCTGACAACCCAATTTGTCACATCTCAGATTTACTTTAGTGTACAATTGAAATGAAAGATGCTGAACTGTGAGGAACATTGTAGTCATAGTGATGATGAACAGCACAAGTGCACTTGAGCATATATTTTATTAGAGAACTATTGCTGTACATGTTCGTTATTTGCAGACTGACTCCTGTGGGCTATAAACTCTTCTAAAATATCACTGTCCTGGTGGTGGGGTTTTTTTCTACATTATTGTAAGATTAAAAGGTTTCAGTTTGAAAAATCTTCCCCTAACCAACACTTATGTGGACTTAGCTTTGTGTTTTTTAAAAAGATGATACAACTATCCCTTTGAAAAAAAATCTATTTCCCTTAAGCATTTACATGCTGAGTTGAAAAGCATCTTACAAATACCTGTGATACATAACTAACAATCCAACATAATATGCTCTTAGACATATAAGAAGAAAACAATACAGCTGATTTGCTTCTGTTTTCTGTAGATGACTGTGAGAGAAAGCGAAAAAAGCTCCTGTTAATTTATGCTATCTGGGAGGAATGATGTGTGACATGCCTTCCCAAGAAAGGATTAGAAGTGAGATAAGTTATTAATAAACTAATTTTTATTTTTGGTTTAAAATGTTCTTATTTTTAGGGCTAGACAAATGAACATACATTTCTTAATATTAAAAAAGCTTTTTTCCACTAGGAGAGAGAAATAAAGTAATCCAGCAATACAACAGCATGATGTTGCTATTTTGTATGTCTTACTATCAATTTGAGCTACCTGACTAATGAGATTCAGCAAGACCTATATTAAAAAATAGATAATTTTTTAATAGTATAAAAATGCAATTAGAAAAGGAAATAAAATATTCAATTAGGAGGAATTTAATATGAAGATATAAAAATAGGTTCTTCTTATATATAGGCTCAAAGACTTATTTATAATTTTGTCAACTCATAAAATGCAAAAGGCAGTCTCATCTAGGAAAAAGCATGCTGCATTTGGAAATACTGTGCTGCCCTTATCAATGTGGTGGCTAGGTCCAGACTGGAATATAATAACTATTGTTTGTTCATCCAGCTACTGTATATGTTTTGCATATTGATATGCAGACTACTTTGGAAAAGCTGAACTTGGAAGAGTAGGAACAAGGAAACTGAGGAATGACATCTGGAAGTTTAGGTAAGTCCTCAGACTAGGGTATGTCTGGTAATTTTTCACTAATGCCTACAAATGCCCTGGAGTCTAGAGAAGGCTCATGCTTGAGAGAGCCCAGCATCCAGCAGTTTCCACTTTTGGGCTCTCTGGAGAGCCTGTCTGCCTATTTTGAGGTCTAAATGTCGACAGATTTCCAAAATCTTCTTAGAAATCCAGTGCTTAGAGTCTGTTTCACTTAAAATAAAAGCTGTGACAATGACCACTCTAATTCGCAGAGACATGCAACTTCTGTTGCAGCATCTTTCCACCACCCCTCAATTGCTCCTAACTTTGGTAATTTATTCTGGGTAGTAATGTTCCAATTATGGTTTCAGCACAGCAACATTTTCTTTTGAAGTGAAACGCCAAGCTCTGTTGTGTTATTTTAAACTCTGCATGGTAAGGCACGAAGCACTGAGCTCTTTATTTAAAACAACCAGCAACATTTCATTATAAAATGGCTTGTAGCAGTATTTAAGGAACTGTGCTTTCTCCATGATTCATTGTTTGGTGCCAGGGCTGGCCTTGAGTGAAAAAACAGAATCCCTTTTTTTTTGGCTTTATAAAAACCAGTAACGGGCAAGTTAGCAATTTCCAGGCCCTTGCCCCTTCCACATATAATTTGTTTTGTCCAACCTGAAAAATGGGCAAAATCTCTTAAAATGCTAGAAAACCACTTTTGTGCTGTTCCAACACTTCAAAACAACATTGTCCATGGAGGAGGGAGAGATGCCAAATAACCATCACTCTTTTGCCATTTCAAAGCACATGAATATTCCTTGGTTGATAGGATGTGTGCCCCAAATTGACTGTGCACAGTGTACCTGCTCACTTCACAGAGACCAGTTTCTCAGAGTCACATCTGAAGATGCAGAGATAAAAACTTGGCAATAAATTGCCAAGGTCAAGCAAGGTCACCACAAACCCTGTGCTTATGTTAGCAGGCATTGCAGCCAGCAAGAGAAGATCTGTAAAGCAGCTGGTTCTGAGGGCCTTTCATCCTTGTAATATGCATTTTAGGATGCCTTCCTTCAGCCAGGTTAAAGTTAGTCCCAGGAGCACCACACCTATTGGCATCTGGACTGCAGCTTCCAGTTTAGTTTTATGCAAAAACAATCGAATTCATGTGTTCAGGGACCCCTCCATAATGGAATCTAAGCAGGACCACTAGGGAGGACTGGGAGATGCACTCTGGGACTGTGCTACTGATCCAAACTGAACAAGGTAGATACACCCAAAAGAGAGTAATGTCTCTCTTTTCTGTGCCTGGAATGTGTCATATCTGTCTGGGGAGGTTTGCTGCCTTCTGACCCACAGAGAGCAGTGCTTCCAGGAGGAAGATGATGAAAATACAATGCTGAGTGAAGAGCTGTGGATCTGTGGTTCCCACGCTGCATTGAAGTGCTGGGCAGGTGTGAAGAAGTAAAGAAAGGAGAAGTCTAACCTACTTATGTTTACTAACAACCACAATAGCTTAAATTATACCAGTATGAATGTTTGCTTTACTCATTTAATATTTATTAACAACACAATGTGTGAACTCACAGAAAGCAAAGGGCACAACTTGTGAGTTTTGCTCTGTTTCGAAGGCAATGGTAGAAAAGGCCCAGCGTACTGCTATGCATTTACAGAACACTGTTATTGATCTACAATGTAGATTTGCACAGCACAGTTGTAACAATTTATGTTTAAAGAGTTGCTCTGCAAGGCCTGATCATCATATTTCCATTGAAGCCAAAAGCCTAGGTAGCAGCTGTGGCTAAACCCTCCTTTGATTTTGAACTAAATGTTCCAGCACCTTTCACCCCAAGCTCTGTTTCCAAGATCACACTGGCCTGACTCGGACAAAAATGAGAATTGTCTAGAGAACCAGCATTTATCAGTCATCATAAAAAGTGTGTCTGAAGTGGAAGTTCCCTTTTACTTGAAGCAAAAGTTTTCACAGCCTAGTGCAACACCACGCTAATGACTCTGGCTGATACTGTGAGATGATAATTATGAAAATGCTTATGTGATGTACTCACTGTAAGTCAGATTGCAAAAAATAATTAGATGTATTCTTGAAAGATCTGCCCATACAGGGGCTGAATGACAGGAAACTAGCCACACACACCCTACATAAACTTTAATTTTTCCATTTGTCTGTAGAGTGTAATCCTGGGTAACCAGTTAGTTTCCTTCACTTTCTCTCTCTGCCCTTGAACTTTTTCAGTTGTAGGGCTCAAACACTGCAGACTATTTATTATTTATCTTACCACGGCACTTTGGGAGAGAAGCACAGCTTTTCATTCAAGCCCTTGAAAAACAGCACAAAAACATTTCAAGCAGAAATCAATCGCTTGTTTTCATCACTTTTAGGGTGTTCTGGCCTTTCAGGGTTTTAGAAGAGCAATTATCAATTTAGTTTAGCAACTCTCCCTTCATGCTGGCAGTATCTTATCCAAGCCAGTTTTAAGCTTCACTTAATTTTTCAGGTAGTGCTTTACCATACAGAAAAAAATCTGATCTTGGATTTGACAATATAGCTATGGGATGATTATAAAATCCTGCAGATGTGCAGGACAATCCATCCCCCCCCTCCCCCCCCCAATGTTAACTCCTTTTTCAGTCATGTGACAGGCCATGACACAAACATCAACACTTTGCTGCTCCCAGCTTCTAAAAAAGTTTTTAATTTGACTTTTCAGATCATATTTGAACTTTATTAGGCTCTTATATAGGGGTTGCATAAGTTATTTAATACCTATATTAAGGTAACTTAGTTATCTTAAATATATCAACTTCAGGCAATTTTGAGTTTTACTTATGGATTGCAGGCTACTTGGGCTATAACATGCAAGTTAAAAATACAGTTAGACCAGAGAATTGGGGAGAAATTGAAAAAGTGTACAGGGTGCAGGTGCCCAGGTGCTGGCAGGGAGAGGCTTCAGGGACCTCTGTGATGGGTGGCCAGGGCTGCTCCGTGCTGGACACAGCCCTTTCCAGCCAGCTCCAACAGCCCCACCATAAGGAAAGGCTGGGCCCTCTCACCGTGCTGGTGGTGCCTTTGAGGAGAATGTATTTTAAAAAGGGAAAAATGCTGCCTGGCAGTGAGGGGTGAGGAAAAATGGGAGAGAAATAACCCTGAGGGGAGAGCTGAAGGAGTAGGAGGTGGTACCAAGTTCCTGAGCAGACACTCCCCTGGAGCTCCTGGAGAAGGCCACAGGGGAGCAGATGTTTCCCTGCAGTCCACAGAGAGGACAGTGCTGGAGCAGGTAAACGCCCTGCAGCACCTGGAGGACCCCATGCCACAGAACATGGATGTTTCCTAAAGAAACTGTGATCCATGGAGCGACCACACTGGAGCAGGTGTACCCTAAAAGACTGCAGCCCATGGGAAGGACCTCACTCTGAAGCAGGGAGATGGTGTGAAGAGAAAGAGTGGCAGAGAGGAAGACTTGTGGACTGACTGCAGCCCTCATTCCCTGTCCTCCTGTGCTACTTGGAGTTGAAAGGAAGGAATGGAGAGAGAAGAGACGAAGGAGCAAAATTGACCCTTGAAAGAAGGGGGAGAATTGTAGCTTTTTTCTTTGCTTCTCAACATCCAAATCAATTTTATTGGTGATAAATTAAATTAATCTCCCCGAGTTGCCTGATTTGCTTGTGATAACTGGTAAGTGATCTCCCTGTCCTTGTCTTGACACATGAGTTATTTCAATCTAATATTTTCCCCATCCTTTTGAGCAGGGGAAGTGAAAGATCTGCTGACTGTGACTGACAGCCATCCAAGGTCAACTCACCACAAATAGAAAGCATCCCTGCCTGATTGGAAGGGAGCAATCAGAAAATTTTAGGGAGCTGAGACCTAAATCATATGCTGCCATGAAACTTAATGCCTTCTGAGTTCATGGGAGTTTGATGTTGCCTTGAGACTATGACTGGAAATACAGGCATGCTCTATAATCCAATCTCTGCTATCTGCAGAGCATGTTATGTATTTTAAGGTGAAATAAAGAATACTTTAAGCTGACCAAGAGAGGCTCGGTTTAAAGATTTAGTGTTTCTTATAATATGCACTGTAAAAAATCTTAAGAAACCTAAGGGGAAAAGCTTGCAAAAGCCTTTGGTAGGATCACTCAGTTTCCAGCTGAACTGAACTTTAGGTAGGCTATTTCCATTCTTCTATGACAGAAAGTCTCATTGGTGGCTGACAAGCTTTGTGACTTAGTGAAAAATTCAAGAGCAATCCCTCTGCCAGGACTCTGTGTACATGATGGCAGATGGACAGAGCTGGAATAGAGGTTGCTCAGTAAATCCTCAGCAGCGTGGGGAAGGGAGCCAGCAAGCACCAGACCCCTCGAAGATCCAGCTGTACAGCAAGCCCACCACAATTCCTCAGCAAATCCACTGGTTGCCTTC
Organism: Cettia cetti; assembly: GCA_013401135.1. Taxonomy (NCBI): domain Eukaryota; kingdom Metazoa; phylum Chordata; class Aves; order Passeriformes; family Sylviidae; genus Cettia; species Cettia cetti. Next base: position 8,798 of record VZUI01020443.1, on the reverse strand, counting down.
CATTTGTGACATCTCCTGTAATTTCTGCATCTTACCATCCCCAAGTAAGCACTATATATCCTGTAACTGCTGCCTTTATTCCAAGGTCTCGTAAGGTTCAGACTCAGATTTTAATTACCACACAGAGAAATGTGTTTGCATTTGTTTGCTTATATTATATTTGACAGTGTTTCATTTGTGCTGGAAACCTAACTTTTCTATCAGTAGGACAGTTCTGAATCCTCAATGCTGAGTCAGAAATATTGCACTTCTTATATATGAGTCATCATCAATTTTATCATTTTAGATCAAAAGAAAGCAAGCCCATCTGGATTTTGTGGCTTCTGTGATGTACAGAATTATAATAAATCTGGAGTCAGTTTATGCACATACTTTAAGAAAGTTGAGGAGGTTTCTGAAGGTTCTAGGTCATATGAGATGCAGCTTTCTTTAGCTGTTTCCATCTTCATATTTTAGAAACTTGTATTTGTGAATAATTCTACTTAAATTAACTCTACCCCAGCCAAAATCAGCACAGCCTTTTAACCACTTTTATATGAAATGTCAATCATCTCTGCTTTCAATGGAGGAAACAGTTCCAAAACCTTCAGTGTACTGACACAACTTTGTAAGATTGTCCTCCTTGTTTTATCTGAAGCAAAGTAATTTAATCTGAAAATGTAGATGTGTATCACTTTTTGTGAACTGACACATAACACAAACATGTCTTATATTCTCCTAACCACGTGCAAGCTGTACATATTTTGCTTACAGACTAAGACAGTATTCATCTTAAGAAATGAGAATGTAATATAAAATCAATAAAAAGTATGTAAAAGATTATTGATATCTGAGGTTAAATTTCAACTGCAACCAAGTACTTTAAATAACAGTGGCCCTTTCACATACTTCTTAAAGAGAATAGGGCAAGCAGGCTAGAACTAGTAAATAAACACTATTCTGGATCAGTATCAATAGCTGGTGCCAGAAAATCACATTACGATTAATTTTTCTCTAATCGATATCATTGCAGAGAGAAATTTTATACACATTTCCAGGTTTGGGGTGTTTTTCTTTCTAATTCTTTCAGAATTTAAATACAGGAAATTTTATTGCATAGATACACAAGTTGTTACTGACTGCCATTTCAGCTTCCTAAGTAAAGACTGTAGCTCTTCAGGGCTCAGCTGGCAATTAGTACCAGAATTACACTTAGGTGTACAGCTATGCTGGCAATTTACATCAACCCTGCAAACCATTTCACATGCTGCTAAGGTACTTCTCTTCCATGTCACTCCTTAGTCATAATTCCTCTGATTGTTGAAATTGTTTCATCTCTGCAGTTTATTCTAGTTCTCCTCGTGACCACCAGTTTACCAGTCATGTGGTGCATGATAATTTGGCTTGACAATAAGGAAAACTATGTGGACATATGAAGAAAATCTATCCTGGTAACTGCCCAGGGGCACATTCCTACCCTAGAGTCGATGTGATATGTTTTTACAAAGAGACAAACCATCTCTGGTTTGCCATGAGGAAATAATGTGGACCAGGGTCACTGTTATGGAGCAGCTGAGGCATAATAATTTCTTATCCTTCAGCAAGGTATTCTTGAATCTGTAATCTTCTGTCTCAAGTGCAGCAGCTGCCAATTTCCACAAACATCAGCAGGACTCCCTGCAGCAACTGTCTCTATACTGATACCTGCACTTTTGCATGGAGTAATGGGGCAGAAAGCTGAAATGAAGAGAGCAGGCTTGCTGGCACATGAGAGGAAGGTGGAAGGGATAAAGAAAGTAGAGTTTTGTATGTGTAAAATAGAAGAGGAGGCTATGAAGGTAGGAATATGGGGTAAAGAATAATAAAGGACCCTTGGGGTTTGGAAATTATGAAGTGGTAGCGTGCAGTTGGAAAACAGGGTTTGGAGGATGCACTGCAGAGTGGTATGGACTGATATGGTTCCTGATTGCCAAAGGGGTTGGAAAGGGACACAACAGCTTTAGAGTTGAGATTGGAGCAGACAGTAACAGCACAGTGTTGTCAGGCATATATATAGGGGACTAGTCAGCTGGAAATAAAAGTAACTCAGAACCCCATACATTCTCCACATGCATTTTAGAAAACAGATCTTACATCTGTGGACAAAACTGAAGCAATGCAGACCAATCCTAATATCTAGGACACTGCTCAGAGAGTCAAGGTCTTCCACACACTCTCCCACGCAATGTAGCTGTGAAACCTTGCCCAAACTACTCTGGGATGGGACCTTCTTGCTCCCTTTTGTTTCTCACTGCTTAAATTTGCACTGAACAATTACACATGTCGTGGCCAAGGAGAACATTCTAGCTATAGAAAAGACAAATTACCTGCCATTAGCCAGAGCAGGGCACTGGATACTGGTCTTCCATCTCTCTTCTGTGTACCGTTATATTTTTGGTGTTCTTCCAGGCTTTGAATAAAAGAGAATGGACAACACCCTCTGTTTACAACCCTCTGAACTAAAAGGTGGTTCTGCACTTTTTTTTTTTGTTGTAGAAAGGGCTTACACTCTTCACATTAGGCTTAACATATTTGGAGCCAATGAAACCCTAAATCCCTGCAGCCCAGCACTGAGTAGCTAAAAGCCAAGGTTGGTGCAGCTTAAGAGACTTCTGTGTTTCCTTCTGGCTAGAAGTGACTCCTGGCCCTGCTCTTAGATACCCCTATCACTTCAAGGAGAGAAAATGCAGCAAGTGGAAGTGACGACCTTACACATTATCCTAGCTGCAAATTAGGTGTGTTAGCAAGCAATGTCCAGTGAATGGGTGCCCTTGAACAAACAGGCCTTGTGGAGCTGTCATTATCTTGGGTGGCAAGTCCTGAATCTTCCAGATAAGACTGGCTGCTTTACAGGCCACGTGCTTTGCACTTTCCTTAAGTGTTGCTATACGAAAAGTAACACCAAATATTCCAGATCTATAGAGAACAGTAGTAGGACTTTGAGGAAGGGGAACCTTCACAATAAAGATGTCATTATTAACATTTTAAAAGAAAAAGATTATACACTTGAGAGAACTAAGTCACCAGTTATAGTAGCTTTATTAACACTCACAGCATGCTGAACTCCCAGCTCCCAGGAAATTAAATCTCTGCTAGTGTTTACAGGCATTAGAATAATTTTAATGAATATAAAGAATATTTTGTTTCTACATGATTAGAGAGAAAACAGGGCAGAGAGTGTGATAAAACTGATGAAACAATTGTTACAACACTTAAAGGCACAAATGTAGCCACACTTTCAACTAGTTTCTTCTTTTAGTGATGGCAAATGGGAAATTCCAAAGGTCCTTAAAGAAGCAAACTACTTTTTCTTTTTAACCTTAACATATATGCAAATCCACAGTTTGGTGTAACTGTAGATTTCAGTCTGAGGCCTAACACCAAGGGTCTCACTTAAGGCAATATTGAATTTAATCTCTCAAAAGGTGCCAGTTAAATGTCACACATATTTGCACTTGCTTTCAAGGCTTTCTTACTCACAGCCCTTTGTGAGCACACTTTTGGTTCTTTAAAAGTACAGCCAGACCTCATGCATTTCCTGCCCAAGAATATCTATATGAACATTTTAAAGTGCTGCTACTTGTTTTTCATTCCATATTACAGTAAATGTAATAACCTTTTCTGGAGGCAATGGGAAGGTTCATGTCTGTGCAGTGGTGACAACTTTCTGACAGTGTTGCTGAGCTCTCATTTTCAACTAGTTTTACACAATTCTCATTTCTAAGACCTATGTGCATAATGACATAGCAGTAGAATAAATCTAATGTAATCAAGCAAGAAAGCTTTCTCTATGCTCTTAATCATTATACAGTCTCTGCTACATTGACAACCGCAGCTTAAAGTTCATTTCTTGAAGGTTACAAACAGCTACCTATTCATATAGATTTTCCTTTGATAAATCTGTTATTCTTAAGGGACATGTTTTAAAACAGGGCCAAGGGTCATTCTTTGGCTGCATGAGGACAGATGTCTGTGGGAGGTGGGCAACTGGGGATGTAGAGCAGGTTGGCCCTGGTCGACAATGAAGCGGGCATTATCTAAGACCATGGGAAATGAGATGCTAGGAAGGAGAACATCTGGTTAGGCTATGACGAGCAGAACAGGATTATGGGAATGGTCATGTTAATGTAGTTGCACCATATAAGGTTATATCTGAGTTCTTGCATATGATTGGTTAACAACATTCTACATATATGGTAATGTAATGTTCATTGGTCCATTGTCCGGGCCAAAGTCTATATATTGTTATGTTTGCCCCGTTGTTGGGTCTTTCGAGGTTGCCCCATACTGTGTTCAGCTTATGTTCTTTGCTGCCTCAGGCTACTATTAAAGTTCTTTTCTGGGCTTGATCGTTCCCCATTTCAGTTGCCACCCCGGCTGGTGCTGTTCGTGTCATATCGCCGGTGACAGATGACACAATGTGCTTTATCTCCAGATGACTCTTCTTCTCCTAAACAGAGTGGCTTTGTCTGAGCTGCCGTTGAAGGATTTGGCAAAACTGGAATTCTGTGCTCTGTCTTGGGGCCCTCACTACACTAAGGACACCCAGGTGCTGTAGCATGTCCAAAGAAGGGCAATGGAGTTGGGGAAGAGTATGGAGCACAGGTCTGATGAGGAGCAGCTGAGGGAGTTGGAGAAGCTTGGAGAAGAGGAGGCTCAGAGGGGATCTTACCACCCTCTACAACCCCCTGAAAGGAGGTGTAGCCAGGTGAGGGTCAGCCTCTTCTCCAAAGAAATAGCAATAGGACAAGAAGAAAAGTCCTCGAGCTGTACCAGGGAAGGTTTAGATTGGATACTAAGATAAATTTCTTCACCAAAAGGGTGGTCAAGCACTCAAACAGGCTGTCCAGGGAAGTGGTGGAGTCACCATCCCTAGAAGTGTTTTAAAGACATGTGGATGTGGCACTTAGGTACATGGTTTAATGGTGGACTTGGGAGTGCTGGGTTAACAGTTGGATTTGATCTTACAGGTCCTTTCCAACCAAAATGATTTTGCTATTCTATGGTTAATTCCAGTGCTTCATGTTGAATACTTAGCACTTATTTATGCAATAATATTTCCTGTAATTTTGGATTGAGTTTCTGTTGCTTTGAAAAAACTTGAATCAGGTTAGGATGAAATTTTGTATTTCAGTGTTAGTTTCAGTTCATTACTCATCCCAAAACAGAGTTGCCTTTCTAGTACTGGTCTCATAATGGTGCTGCAAGGTATTGTGGTTTAGGACTGAACACACCTCACGTCATCTGCAGTCCATTCACACTCCAAAAAGGCCAGTAACGAGAATTCAAGCTTGAATTTAGCCATCACACCCTGCATATCATCCAGTGCCTTAGCCAGGGCTCCAGGGGTTGGGTATTAGTCAAGTAGGGGCTCAAATACTGGCTTCACCTCAGGTTTATGTATGTCCTCTTGAAGATATGTGGAAACACTGAAGAAGAATCCATTCAAACATGTCCAGGATTTGTGACAGTTGGTTCAGTGGTACTTCAGTTGTAGACAAGACCTCATTGCTTTTTTACACTTTAAGTAGTAACAGAGGATTGTGGCAGGGGCTGGGTATACCCAGATATGTTTCCACAGGACAGGACAAACTTGTTGTCATTGAGATGCTGCAACAACCTCTCAGAGGTCTTTGCAAACAAGCAAAACAAGCATTAATTAGATAAGCCATTAGAGCTGGAGGGGCATAAGCCATTCCCTCATTTCTGTCCTAACTGATCCTAAGCATACTGATGTTGTTGAAGGTCTTTATAGTGATATTTTGTGAACTTTGGATTAGATCTTGGCTATAGTACAGTTATGGCAGACAGTAATGACATTATACTTTTGTGATGATGTCATATTATTATGCAATATTGTAAACATAATGTAATAGCAGTGAATGCTGTTTGCACTTTCAGCCTAAGTATATATAACAAACACTGCATCTGGTTCACCCTGCATTCTCTCATATCCATAATACTCCCGTGCCATAACAGTAAAACTTTGCAATTCCCTTTAAAAGCCTGCTGGACTTCTGACTCTATTACATTTATCAGTAACAAAGTGTTCATGTTGTCTGCAGTATAGCCTTTGACAATTTTAAATATTGTGCTTTCACATTTGTGTTCCGTTTTGTTACTTTCTCAATGTTCACTAAGTGTTACTTTACAGTATTTGATATATAGAACTTGCCCAATATTCCTCTTTTAAAATTCTTATTATATACAGGTTTCTTTCCTCTCCCACATTTAGTCTTAATTTTCATCACTGCTGTCAAGCTTGTTAAAAAAAATAAAATCTAATAAGAACCAAGGATTGAGACTGCAGATGTGGTGTAGCAATATAACAAGTCGCACTTTGCATATATTTTCTTAGGTAGATTCAAACCCAAAGGGATTTTGATCTGCTTAACCACTGAGAGGCATGACAATATATATTGTAGCTCATGGTTATGGCCCAGCACTGTTTTCTGCCCCTCATATAGTAAGGCAGATCACACATAACTGTTGAAAATGTAGGTATCCTATGCCATGTGCCCTAAAATCTTCATACTCACTCAGACTCACCAGCCCCACTGAAGAATGTGCAGGAGATGCTTTTCTCCCACTACCTTAACTACAAAGTCCTAAAATTTTCTCTCCCATGCTGCTGCTCTCAGCAGAACAGAAAAAATAGAGTAGATTGCCCCTTCCTGTTGCCACTGCAGCTGCTTCTAGTGGGAGAAAGCTGTGTAAAGCAGTGCAGGAAAGAAGACAGAGAATGCTGTGCTGTGAAAGATGTAGGATGAACTTAATCTTTGGCTTAAGCCTTTAACATCATCTTATCTTCTTAGAAAACAGTGCAGTTGCCTCCACAGGGAGTTCACTACTGCACTGAACTTCTCCACAACTCACTGCTCAGCCCAGTAGTGTGTGGCATACTTGAAGGAAAAGAGAACTAGAACTGGCAGATGTAGAAAATAATCCTTCCAGCATCTCAAATGCACCGATGCTCCAACTTCTGGTAAAGGAAAATATAAAGAAGCATTGCTGATGCAAAATGATCATCTCTCGACCATGGAGGATGCTAGAACAAATTCAAATTAGGAGCTGCTCATTTTGCTCACCTTTTCAGCAGTGCACAGGAAAAGGAAGATGTTAAATCTAGGCTCTCAGTCAGTGAAGGCACAGTTCAGGGACTGGTCACAAGTCACAGGCTTATGCTCAGTGTTCCTTGATGATACTCAGGCACTGTGTCTGCTGAAGGCAAAGAAAATTGCATTTCTAAAAGCTACCACTGTTAATCTCTTCCTAAAAAAGTTCATTAAAATAACCCTCATTAATCTTTTAATGAACTCCTTTAGAATTTTTCAAATAGAACATGTGTCTTCTGCAGGAATTTATCTCTAATACATGGTCAGGGTCAGTTGTATAATTTGGTTTCCTTTTGCTTTAAAAATGTTATGCTTCTCTTTAGTTTTTTTTACTATCTTTGTTATCTTATATGATGGCTTAATTTTTATATATAGTTTTAAAGAAAAGAAGTAACAGGTATATAATTCAGATATTTCATTCTACATTGGATTTATTTGTCTTTTGGGTCTCCCTGTAAATTTAATAAGTTTGGAGGTGAAAACTGTACTCAAATTTCATTAGAATTATGATATTGCAGAAAGTGGTAGTAGACTTATCTCTGTCAAGTGAGAGCTTTGACAAGCTATTTTTCAGATTATTTTTCAATTCACAGTGTTTTTACAGAGCTGTGTTCAAAAGACACAATTAGATAAATACATTTCTTCTGGTGTGCTACAAAAACTTGATATTATTCAATTTCTGCTCAAATGAAATGCAAAATCCTTCTCTGTGACTATTAAGGAATTAGATGGCACTTATTTCTTACTCTCACAGCATCTGCCATTCCTTTCTTCACATAATTGATAGAATTGATGGGGTAAAATCAGCTGTTCTTCAGCAACATTATTTTTCCTGCTTAGAAGCTGAAAATATGGGTAACTTGTAACTGTTATTAATTTTTTTCCTAGTAATAACAGAGCCAATTGGTATTTAAGTCAAACACACACCCATTATATCAGCAGTGCATTACCAGATGCTAACAGGCAGCACATTAACTTACAGAGGGATAACTGTATTCAACCAGTATTAATGGATAAGGCTTAATTAACATGAAGGTCAATATAGCATGTGCAATTTTTCGCAATGCCAACTTTTAACACGTCAAGGAAAAAAAAGGGTAAAAAATCCTGTAGCACTGGATGGCTGCTCCAAGGAAGTCATTAAGTAAAAATGAGTAACTCCAGAAGGGAAAACAAAAAGACTGAGCCTTAGAAGAGCTTGTGGAAAGAAATCAAACTGCTTCACACAGAGGTAGAAACACCTTGTAGTATAGTTCTTCCATGAAGACAGAAATTATAGAAATCTTTTGCTTACCATTAACTGGTCGAGGGTTCTCGTGTGCTGGGGAAATTTTCTGCTTGTCCATGGCCATCATTCAATCTGTCTTAAACTGACATGTTTATTAGCCTCATAACTAGAGAAAACAAGAATGCTCGTGTAGAGAGCGAATATTTCCGGTTTGGATTTATGAGCTTTTTCAAGAAAAGGAGAAAACATACTATATGCTCACCTGAAAAATCACTTGTCAAACCTCAGAATCATAATGGGCTTGTTCACTTGGATATTGTGGATTATTTAACTGCTGGTTTGTTCTGCATGGGGGCATATGTGGATAGATAGATAGATAGATAGATAGATAGATAGATAGATAGATAGATAGATAGATAGATAGATAGATAGATAGA
>VZUI01020440.1:0-19173 GCA_013401135.1 Cettia cetti | reverse complement strand
AAAAAAAAAAAAAAAAAAAAAAAAAAAAGCAAGTCTGGATTTGTTTCAACCTCCTTACACCTCACTGTAAAAATCCAAATTCTAGTTATATGAGAGATGAATTCTGCTTCAAATATTAAGTCACAAAGTAGTGTTCAAAACCAACCAAGTATAGGAAAACCAATAAAAGTTGCCACAAATAATTGAAAAAAAACCCCCACGCCCTATTTGTGTCTAATATGATCATGATAAACTCTTCCCGTACGTTTAGTAAATAAACAGCAGTTTCATTCATGAGTTTGTAAGATTTTTTTTTTCCTGAGAGCCTAATCTCATTAAATTCTATTCATCATTTTCTTTCCACTAGGAATCCTAAAATATACTGAGATCCCTGAAATGTTTACTGTCTTTAAAATAATCATTTGTGCCACATACACAAAAGCTTTCCAACATGGAAGGACCAACCCATGAACTCTAATGAACCAGCAAAGCTTTTAGCTGTACCAATACAAAATAAAATATAGTGAAAGACATGAAGAATTGGTTTTAGAGAGTGGTTTTTGGTCACCAAGAAACTTGAGGAAACAGTTACAAAATATCATTCCATTAAGCAAACAGAAATCTACATCCATATGTTTGTACTCTATACAGTCTTACCAAACATTAGAAGAGCATAGTAACAATATTGGCTTTCCATATAAGCACACAGCTAGTGAAAGAAAACAAACAAAAAAACCCCTTAAAATGCCAAAAACCCAAACAAACAAAGCTAAAACACCATGCAGCAAAAAGAAACTCCAAACAATCCCCATTTATCCGTAGAACTGATTCCTGCATTCTTCACTTCTACATTCAATAGAAACACTTTCAATATGAGATTTTTAAACCATGTCTGAGTTTTGCTGTTGGTTTTTTCTCCCCCCCCCACCTCCCTCCTCCACTACAGGCATCAATTAAATTGAGGAATTCCATCTAAAAGTGAGAAAAAAAAAATCACTTATGAGGACAACCAAGACAGTGAAACAGGTTTCACAAAGAGACTGTACAACCTTCAGCCTGAGATTTTCAAGTCCAGGCTGAAGAAAGCCCTGAGCAGCCTGGTCTGACCCCATAACCAACCCTGCCTGAGCAGGACATTTAACCAGAAACTTCCTAAGGTCTCCTCCATCCAACTAATATTATTCTATAATCCTGCATTAAAATAATTAGTCGAAAAAAACATCAAATAATGTATTGGTATCAGCTTCTGAAGAACCATCTGTTACTAAAAATTCATTTCACTTTCAAAATACAAACCAACGAGTCAGCTTTGTTTATATATATATATAATGATATATATATCAATTATAGACATTCCCAAAATAGTCTCATGCCTAAAAGGAGTTGTACTCCATGCAGACCAGAGGATTACAGTCATTTATAAGTCCTCATCTTACACCCAACTCTGCAGTCTCTTTTCCTCAAGTGGTTCATATGGTTCTGAAAACTTTTTTGCGACTCAACATGACAAAGTTAAATACACTATATAACCAAATGAAATATAACTATACCTTGAATTATTTAATTTATCATGTGCTAATACAAAGCCTCCTCTAAATGGTAACTTTTAGGAAATTAGGAAGTATTTGATTTTGAAGCAGATTTCTCAAACAAAAATCAGCATCCACAACTGGTTGGAGCTACTCATATCTGCCATTCAAAGAGATGACAAAAAAACCCAGAGCTCAGGCTTATTTTTTGATCACAGTGTTGCTGACTGGCAGTTTTATACAATCATTTTAAACAAAAGTTATTTACATCAAAAAGCAGCTGTGTTTGGGCAATGACAGGTTCAAAAAGACGCTGAGGGAAAAAGAAAAGATTCCCACTGAAGAACTCTTTCTAATTGGCATTCTGCTAATCCTGTGCACAAATGAAATTGTTTACTTAACAGAAAAATAAAGTTCATCATTGTTTCAAGAGTATCCTGGGGAGAATTAACAGAAAAAATGTAAGACACTGTTTCAATGTGGAAGAAAGATTCCTCTTAAAGAGAACACATCCTACCATAAACAGCAACAATTTGGAAATTCTGTACACTCGCATATACAATGCATTTTTCTCACTGAGTCATCATCTTCCCCTCCCATTTAAGTTTAAAAAACTTTTTTAAAGAAACCCATTGATATCTGAAAATTGACAGTTCTTTTCCTCCTTCCTTCCCAATTCCTTAAATAAGTGCTACAGTCAGCTCCCATGAAAACACTAGTGAAAAACAAATCCTGATAAAACTGACTAACAAGAAACTTCCTTAGACTCCAGCCCACAAATGCTCCTCTGTTTACCAGCACCTTTTTGCATTTTAGCTAGGAAATAATTTACATCAATAGCAGCTTCCTGGGACAGGAGAGCTTTGCCATCTCCTCCACAGCAGCTCAGTGACCTGAGCAAGCACACCAGGGAAGTCAGCAGAAGCTCTTCCAGGTGAGATGGTGGAGGCTTCCACAGAGCCTTCCTGAAAACAGCCAAGGAGCAGCAGCAGGCTGCTATTTATAACATCTCATACAAACTAGAGACGTAGAAAGTACACTAAAAGCACCATATATCTATATTCAAAAAAATAAGACAGTATGGACTCTAGCACGGCTTTGGAGCTCATCAAAAAAGGAAAAGTGACAGAGGTGTTCACAATACAAACAGACGTGAATAAGATGAAATTCATCCTACAATGTACTGCCAAAGCCATTGCCAGATGAAGAAATGAGATAATTTCAAACAAAGCAGCATTAGCTACATCTTGGTTTCTTTGTGCAGAAAGAGTAGGCTAGTACTTAAATAAAAACACGAGGATCACCTTCAGAGCATTGACTTTTCTCATATGACGTAGAAATGTGCCTTTGAACCATTATTTATAATCCTGATTGTATTAAAAGTAGTTAAAAAAATGTACACCTGAGAAGTTCAAGCATCAGATCCCTCCCTTCTCCTTCCCAAATTAAAATTTGCTTATATTTGGTTTAGGGCTTAAGATATTCTCAAGTCATAAACAAATACAGCATGCTGAAACATTGATAATAAATTATTTTAGCCCAGACTTCTCTGCTGTCCAGTGTTACTTGCACTGAGCATCAACAACTACCAATCTATTATTGGTGGTAACTGACATTAAAATTTCATTTAACTCACTGCTTTCCCCTTATGTATCAATTTCAGGCATAACTAATGTAGTATTAGCACTGACCTTAAAGAATTCCATTCCTCTTACCATTAAATTTGATGTTACCTAGACTAATTGTTATCTACAAATCCCCCAAATACCACATAAAGTCGATTAAATTAGATTAGAGCAGAGGTAATTTATTCAAAAAAACAGCTTATATAATTAAAGACCTTAAATCCATGTTACAACAATGGAATATAAAGTGATTAAAGAGTTCTACATGAAAACCAAATTACTAACTTTTTTCCATAAACCCTTCAGTCATCTGACTGAGCAAAGTTACCAAGTCCTTTTCTGTGCTCCACCAACAATAACTTAGGTGAGTTCCTGTGTTGGAGCAAGGAAAGGAACAAAGATTGCTTTGTGTGGAATAGGGAGGTGAAATACACAGATTATGGAAATATTTTATAAAATAATTACCCTTATTAATCCAATTCACTGGCAGAGACAGAAGCAAATGTTTCCATGTTACAACAGGGAAAAAAAAGAGAGCAGAGAGTAATGTCCTTTTTGCTTTGCCTCTGCTCTGGATGGTAAAATACCTGGAATCTTTGACAGCTAAATGTATTGTGGCATATGGGTAAAGACTTTTATCTTCAGGCAAATGAAAAATATTTGTGAGAAAATGTAATAAGACCATGATTTTTTTTTTCTTCCAGATGGGTATTTTATATTAGATATTAGTTAGATTAGCAATTATTAGTAATATGAATTATGGAGCAAATTTATTACATTTATTTATCCTCAGTAAACTCAACCATTTTCTAAACTTGAAAAAGCCAATAATTCATTTTCCAGTTAAAGCTCAACAAATTATCACAATGGTCTTTTAATTCTTAGCCATTAGGAATCTCAGTCCTCTTTTTATCAAAGAATAAAACATTCTCCATCAGTATTGGCCTTTTCATGCAAGCCCAAAAGTGGGTGGGAAGATCAAAGGTCTTCTACCACTTGGAAAGAAATTATTTTTGCTGTAGCTAATGGATTCATGACAGTATGAGTCCACAAGTGGGGGTACTCAAAAAAAGAGATAATTGTGACTGAGCTTTTTCCCCTCACCTTCTGTCTAGAAGAAGATTCAGTGTGAGAAACCAAACTGCAGAGCAGCGTAGAACTTTCTTAACCTTAATCTTTTATCCTTGGCTTATTAGACAGCATGAAATAACATTGGAAAAAAGATTAAAAAGAATACAAATGATAGCTTGGCAAAAGAAAAAGAACATTAAACAAAATCTCAGAAATCAAAAGAACCAAAATGAAAGTCAAACTGGAATTTTCTACAGGAAGCTGACTGAGCCAAGGTGCTCCTTGTAAAAGCTTCTCTTAGTAACACCGGGTTGCTGTGTATAAAATTTAGACAATTTCATACTAGTAACATGATCATTTAAATAGGCTTTCCCTCGATATTCTGCTCCTCCTGCATCAAAGATAGATGAAAGCAAAGGTTTCAATCTGCAAATACTTTAAGACCTTCTTTGCAACTTAATCTACAGGTTCAGGTGAGGTTGGTATCACTTCTTCCCCTAACAGAATGGTCATTTGGCAGGAATCCTCCAGGTAAGATTCAAATCTTAGAATATAAAGTTTTAAATCTTTCTGATTGCTTTTGTAGTGATAGATTACTATTACTGTAAGTGCAGCCTTTGTTTTACCTGTATTTTATCAGCCTTTACATGCTTTATGAACATAAGATAAGTAAGCATCATTCTCTTCTTGGCTATGAGTTTGGAATACAGGGACAGGTTCACTGAGCTATCTTCCCCACAGAGAAAAAAAAAAAAAACAGAACCAACCCCAAAAAAACCACCCTCAAAAAACCCAAAACCCAGACGACATCCAGGTGATGGCATAACTCAAATATTTTAAGAAATTCAATGGAGAAGCTTCCACTTCACCACTGACTGCAAGAGGAGTACAAGGAAATGGAATTCTTGGTGGAAATGAGCTTCTACAAATATAGTTTTGCTTCTCGCCTAAGCTATCCTTACAAATAATGAAAAACATGGAAGACTGTGTAGAATCAAGGATGTTTAACAGCAAAAGGAGGAAAGTAGAAAACTTTCTTTCCCCCCAAAACATAAGAATTATACTGTTTAAGCAAAGATCAGATCCTGGTTTATGGATGTCAAGCTGGAAAGCTTGGATTGCTTCTGCAGCTGGCATGGGATCTACTAGAAGATCACTCAGCCTGATTTCTACTTTGTGAAAGCCATCATAGAACAGGCAATTAAGTCATTTCCTCTTAAAATATTAAGACTGAAGCAAGAATAAATTAAGATAAAATATCTGTAATAGAATCATACATAAGTAAGCATATTTAGGTGTGCATTTCACCCCATACCTCTTTTTTTTTGTTATACTTTGCCTAGTGAAAATGAGCTGCTACAAACAGATTTGATATTTGGTCCTTAAACTTTGTCCTTCATACAAATTCAGAAATATTGCAATAATGTAAACTGGCAAGAAACATTACTATTAATTTTCATTTTTAAGTAGCTGCTGCTTCATATACCACTAAATCCTCCGCCCCATGCATTCCTTTCATTTTTTCACCTTGACCATCAAAGCAGCCACAGCTAGCTAGACACAAAAAATTTATAGGCAACTATAAATTATTTAAGTGGCTAAATAATTCATCTGTAATCTGTTTAAAATAATTAGGAAAAAGAACACAAGACATACTCTGGATTATTACAATAACCAACCTATAAATACTTATAAATCATCCATGTTTTAGGCAGTTGCATCCAGAAAAAAGAAGGATAACTATCACCAGAAAAAGGTACTTTGTACAAAAGGGGTCTCATACCCTGGCACTTTATTCTCTGAGCTGATAGGAAAGGCCCATGTACTTCATACAGGTTTATGCTTAGCTTTTGGTAAGGAGCTCAGCTCAGAATATTTCCTGTGGATAGTGTCACCTTTTATCACCTATATATCACCTTTTATCTTTTTACATTACGGTGGAACCAATAAAATCTCCTACTCTACCCAAGATACAAATAAGGATCACAGCAAAGTTAGCAGTCTGTACCTCCTTTGGGCAGTAGTCCTGAAAGACTACCTCTTGAATTTTCCTCTCCAAACAAGCATTTTTGAAACAGCTGGAGGGTTATTTTAAAGTCTACATTAGCATGTACACAAACAATGCAATTTTTGTTATCCAAGGTTTGCGGTTTTTTTGTTAGTTTTTTTGGGGTTTGTTTTGATTTGTTTTTGGTTTTTATTACAAGTTTTCCTTTGAAAATGAGATCCTACAAAATGCAGACAGCCAACTTACTTTACTTGGAAATGGAATTTCAGGAGTAAAATATAAGGCTCAGAAAATGTCAACTTTTTCTGTAAGTAGAATTGTATGATGAGACTTTAGCACAACAGGAATGTTTATCATCTATTTCCCAGATATCCACAAATATTGGGCAAGCTGAATGTTAAAACATCCTGTATGGAGCTAGAAATAGTTGGAAATGCAAAGTCCCCAAACATGTACATACAAAAGGATCTCAGAGTGTGAAGGCCCATAAGGCACGTAACTCTACAAGACATTTTGTCTGTTTTCCCAAGTAGAGCCCATTACAACAAGTTACTAAAATTCTTTTATTCTGAATTGTGAATGTGAGATGAATGAGCTCAAGGTGCTAAACTCAAAACCAGTGGAAAAACAGGTACAAACCCCTCATCTGTATGCCTTTTTTACAAATTCTGAAAACATTAGCTTAATCAAAAAAGAAAAGCAAATGAAGTGCTGATGGCTATTTTTTTCCCCCAAGTATATCAAGTTGTAGCCTGTCCAGTTGTACAGTAACATGGTTTTAATTAATCTCCATCAACAAGATCACTTTACCTGTGCTCCTGTCTATGTGAAATGAACATAAATATTACAATATCACCTATGCATTTAAATCACAAAGCTCATCAACTTCTGTTGGCAAGGTGAAAGATAAAAGCTACAGAAGGCCCTTCCCAGCCTCTGTCACTAATGATAAACAGCATTAACTGCTTCTGCAGACACTAATGCTGCTATCTTGGGAATGCAGGCAACCACCATGAGAACTTTACAGCTTCACTAATCATACTCTTGTTTGTCACAGAACACCAAATAAAATCTCAATGAGAAAAGGCAATAAATATTAACAGCTATGAACAAAGGAAGGTCACATTAATATGTAGATCTTTAAATACAAGATGCTTTCTTCATTAACTAAATAACTTGTTCATTATTATAGTGTCAAGGGGGCGTAAGGGAGAAAATACATTGAAAAAAATCCCTGATTGAGAGGTTTAATATATTATGTACTCAACATTTAATATTTACAGAATAGGGATTTTTGCTTTGCTCTGTTTTTAGTTCAAGGTTGAAAAATGTTTACATCATCTATTTTATAACCTGTATGTAGTTCAGCTTTTTGCTTTACCCAGAAATTGATGGGTAAAATTTGGTTTTGGTCTCAATTTACCCCTATTACTTTTATTTTTCTTCCTTTTTTCTTTCTTTTTTTTTCCTCCTCTTTTTGTTTTTTCTAGGTTTTTATTTTTCCTCTAGATTGAGGGCATATCAGGATACCCTCCAGTTTCTTTTTGATCCCAGAGTAACGGCTCTTCCCCCCCCCCCCCCCCAAGAACTAGATCAATTTATTGCCACCATAAATTGTCAAATACTCCTTTAAAACCAGATTATGAGATGGAATTGACCTGCCATTAGTGTTTCAGTGTCTATTGGGACATGTGCTTAGGTCTATCAAATCATCTATACCAGCAATGCTTTTATTACACAAATGCTTGGCAAAGAACTGGCAAAGAAAGAACAAGAAGAACTGAATCCACTCTCTTGAATAATGCTATAACTAATCTAAATATAGTTTTCCACCCAAGTAAACTGCATTTTTTGCCTTTAGTTGCCTTCAGACCTTGCCTATGCTTTGACAAGCTGTTCTCACCTTCGCTTCACTCAACAGCCCTCTCTGTACCAAAGCCTGGCTACAGCTCCCTGCACTCGCTTGAGAAAGGAGAAAAATAATGTCAGACTAATGTGACCAGATACTTCACCATCATTACTGCAGGAAAGGTGCACAGGCTGCCTCCAAAAGAGGCTGTGGTGAGGTTTTACTAGAGAGGCCATGTATGTGAAGCCCTTTGGGAGGGCAGGGAGACAGCCTGAGTGAAACAATCAACTCTGAAAAAGCAACTGGAGAGACTCCCATCTCAGCCCTTCTTCCACAAGAGAATTCCCCACACTTCTGCTGCAGCACCAGCCTGGGCCCAAACACATCTTTCACAACAATCACTCAACAGCACCACATTTATATGATCCTTCCTGTACACAAGCACTGAAGATAAAATGAGATTAACAGGAGCTAGTGGCCTGTGAAGGGCACAATAGTCCTGTCACACAGCTCAATAGTGGATTTATAACCCCTGACTCGAGTGCAGGTGAGAAACCTGAACATTAACAGTATTCAAGACATGGTTAAAATGAAAAGTTGTATTCCAATAATTACTTTAATATCGTATTAGAAAGTCAGAATTAAGATGCAAATACATTTACAGATACATTCAAATAGATCTTCAGTTGGATGATTCTTTCATATGTATTAATTCACTCAGAATAAATTGAATTAAATCTATTTTTACATACCATACTGTAAATAATTACATTTTTGAATTATTTGTTACTGATTTATTATTGGAAAGTAGGGAACATAGACCAAACTTTATAGTGGTATGAATTGGTTTCATGTTTAAAACTTATGTTTGAAAACGAAACATGACCATTCTCACTACCATTGCTGATTTCTAGAGGTACACAGGGATACACACTTGAGAATAAAAACAATGAATTTTGTTTGAATAAGAATTTAAATTTTTAAGCTTTCCCAGAATTTTCAGGTATCCTGCAGAAAGGTGTCACTCATGGATATCCTGTGCTGGTGTTTCTGTATTTCAATCTAATGGCTCAGAGTATTTGCTCATCTTTAACTCAACTGCTGCCTTTTTGGCTTACACAAACTTTTCAGCATCTACAAAATCCTGTGGTGAGCAGCTCCTCACACCGGTGGTGTGCTGGTTTAAAAGTAGATTTCTGCTGTAGAGCTGCAATTCAGCTTCACTTCTATAGCCCACGCTGAAGAGAGAACCCTCTGGAATGAGGGAGATTGCTGAAGAGGAGCCCAAGTTAGGTAAGCCCATGACCTTGTGGCCCTTTTCCCTTTCATCTTCCTGGTTATGGAGCCAAACAGGCTCATGCTTTCTGCTGTACAGGTATACTCTCTAAACATGTAAATCTTGGACTGCATGCATACTTCACAAGCATATCACACAGAGCTTTTTTTTACCCCCCTGAAGTGAAGGATTTTAACAGTCAAAGGTTCAGAAAAGGCAAGTAAAAAGTCAGTCAGCCATTCACATAGATATTCAATCCTTTCCTGAGTTCATTTAAAGCCAAATTCAAAGAGAACAGCAGGATCCCAAAATGGTATTTCAGACAAGACACTTTCAAACAAGACTGTTGTTTGACTTTCAAGCAAAAGACTTTTAGAACTCATTCATCAAAAGATAAACAAACATGAGAGACCTTATCACACAGGTGCAGCAGATGTAACAGAAAAAAGGAAAAAAAAAATCACACCTCTGACAAAATGGGAGATAAAAGTAGATAACAAGAAGCAAACAGGGAACCAGATTAAAGTCACTATCTTGAGACCTTGTTACAACTCAGATTCGTTCAGCAGAGATCTACTTCACAGCAAAATCTTCTCTGGCTTTCAGGAGAAATCACAAAGAACCTGCCATACCAAAAGAGATGTTCAGGTAAGTGAGTGCTCTACCCTATTATTCTGTTAGGACAGAAGATTTTCAGTGAAACAACAGCAACACAGTTTACTTTCACTAGTCTGACCATGAATGAAGCAAGGGTGGGTCTCACCCTTGTACGAAAACAGAGAAGAAAAAATGATTATGAATGGAAAGCTTCCTAAAATCAAAACTTTGCCTGTTTAGAGCAAATTCAGATACTGTTGGTCATAAATTATAGGCTTAGAAAGCACTCATTTCTCTAGGAAGGAAACTATTAAAAGTCATAATTATGACACTAAAACTGGATAAAAGCCACATGCCTCAGAGTCAGATCACCAGCAGTGGCTTCCTTAGGGATAATTTCTTGGGCCATTCCTTGGAGAAGACAGACTGGTTCTTCTAGGGATTTATCTAGAGAAATTCAGCACTGTTCCCAATTATTCTTGTGAGAGAAGAAAGTTTTGAAGTTAGCAACATTCAAAAAGCAAGAAAAGTTTGGGAAGCAGGCCCAGGAACATTAGGCTCTCATGAGGAGAAAATTTTTTCAAGAATGGAGTGTGAGAAGTTTCTTGCCAATCTCTTGCATTAAAAGCCAGAGCTGTTAGACAGCAATCCAAATGGATTGTTCTACTACAGAGATATATTTGAAAAAGTGGTAACATCAAATGCAGTTGAGGCCAGCTGTTCAAATCTGCATTGTTTTTTAGCCTGAAATTCTGAATTTGGACTTGGTAAGAATGCCCATAGTGCAAACTCCTAACCATATTGTCATCAGGTACCAGTGATTTCAGGTGAGTCCCAGCAAGAAACTCTGTTAAGTATCATAAATTATATTATGGCTCCATGTGAAAGACTTGCCTGAGGTTTTGAAGAGTGATGGATTCTACTACGTGACTAATACAGATCCACTGGGAAGTATGATAGATATGGGACCTTATTTCACCACCCTTCCAAGGGACATATCCTTCCTAGTCAACTCAGGATGCAATAAATCATTTTTATCCATTTCAAAGGTCTGTTTGGGATGTAGTCTGTGGAAATGACCAGCATGAGAAGTAACAATTAATTCTAACAATTAAAAAATCTTTTTATTTGCCTTGCAGAGAAAAGTTATCAACTGATTTACCACTGATTGGGGAAACCCTCTCAAGCAAAAAAAACACCCCAAACTAAAACAAACAAAAAAACCACAACAAAACAAAAAACCAAAACAAAAAAACCCATGGAAAATCATCCAACTCAGTAATATATTTCAGGCGTAGGTTTTGGGTGATTTTTCTTCATCTGATTCCCTCCCAGGGAGATCATGTGCACTCTTCCTCAAGACATGTTTACCCTATTCTTATTGTGTCAGGATTCTCTACTGAAAATTACTTTTAAAAACATGTAATTGATCACTTATTTGAGAGCAGGAGCTACAAGTACCTCTGAAATTCTCTCATACCCTAGTGTACAAACTGCCAGTGACATGGTTCAGGGGCTACAGTATGTCAAGAGGCATCAGAAGGATTCAGCAGGAGCATAATGCAACAATAGGAGAAGCTGTCGCAGCAGGAGGAACAAAGAGAGACATAGAGGCAATTCTGCAGTCAGCACTTCCACTAGGACCATGCCAGAAGCAGGGAAAATTTCCTGTAGAACAAAGCAAGCACCCTCTTCAACAGCTGCCTACAAGGTACCTTTGGAATGTGTAGCCAACAGACAAAAGCAAAGGCATGGGTAAAAATGTGTCAGAAATTTCATCTGGCAAAGTTTTACTTAATCAGATATAGTTCCAGTGAAGTAAACCTGCTTACTCTTGTGCTTTAAGTTAAACATCTGCATAAACTTGTGCATGTTAAAGATCACAATCTGAATCTAAATTGTTAGCATCAGCCATGATGCATCTGTATTTTCAATTAAATCTGTTTTAGAGGGATCTGCCACCCCTGGATAACCCTCAGGAACTCATCAGGCCAGAGGATAAGAGCTGTACTTTTATATATGGCAGTGTAATAGAAAACAGTCCTGTTCTATTCTAGAAAAACACTGTCTCTCCCTGTTAAGGCAGCTGAAATCAAGCAATTCCTTTTCCAGAAAATCCTATGAAAAGAATTTTATAAATTTGCTCAGAAAGTACATTAAGAAGTAACTTCTGATAAAATAATTCAGTTACTAGAGCAGTACAGATACTGAAACCACAAAAGATAGATTCTGTTCATGTAGCTGAGAACCATTCTTCAGCTTTTAGTAACGTCATTTCTGTAATATAAAATCCAATATTCTACTATGGCAAAGCTGCTGATTTTTTAAAAGGAAAATAGAATATAGGCCTCTCTCAATGAACAAGATGCAACTTATCTATCTTAACTCAAATAGAACCCATGTGTTAAGTAGATATTAACAGGTAATTGTAGTGCATTTTAATTTTATGTATTTAAAGCATGTTACATATCTCATAGCTGCACTTCCTTTTTCCTTCATCTTTAGAACAGCATACAGATACAGCAACATTTCTTCCAAGTAAAAGGATCACTTGAAAGGCCCAGATATTTTTCCCTTTCAGTACTATCATAGGTAATAAATTACAACAAATGGCAAGCCTAACAAAACAACACTTTAAACTGTATTGTCATATTTATTATAAAGTTCCTGGTTCATTGCATTTTGGCATTTTATACAACTGGTTCTGACAGTGATTAACATGGTTTGGGCTTCTGCTGTTTCACCCAAGAGAAATAAAACACCAAAATCTCTGCAGGTGTGTAATGGGCCAGGGATTCACAATCTGTTCTGCAAAGTCAGACTTCAAAGACTTCAAAACCAAAAATACTAAAGTTGGCATTGCCTCTGTAATCATTTAAAGCTTTTTTGCATATTTCAAGGAATTTTAATTTCAATGTTTTAATCAGCACTGTTATTCAACAGTTTTCCGCAACAATTTAACCAATTGCATGACAAATTCTCCATTACCTGAGACTCACAAATGAAATAACACACCAAGGAGTAGATCTGAGACTTAATAACAGAGCAACCTAAATTATTAAGTACTTACTTGAGCTTGAAAAGGGGCTTTCACTTATTTGAAGTACACTGTACAATTTATCTGATGCATATGCGTGGTTAGAATTATACAGTAATTACAAAACAGCAATCACACAGTTGCACCTGCAGTACAGGAGCCTCAGGACAACATCCTAATTGTTTCTGTGATTACCTGTCTAAAAGTAGCACAGAACATACTGAAGAAGAGGGAAAGTTCAGGTTACATTTTCAAATTATTTACAACTGAAAAAATAACCAAAAAAATACTTATTTCTACAAGTGTTAATAGAAAAGTCTTAATAGAAAATCTGTCTTACATGTTACTTTGAAAATGTTTTGCTCCCTACCCAAGTGGTATTTTCCTTGAACTTTGGTATTTAGTTTGAAATTTCAACTTCAGAAGCGCAGCTTCTTAACTATGGGACTAAATATTTTGATCTTAAAAGAAGACTGCAGTAGTACTGTAAACATTTCCATTTTCCCTTGGAACTTGCAAACTTAATTTCAGTGTTCACTTATAAACCTGATATTCACAGCTTCAAAATACTCACCAGAACAAAATGAGTAACTGCAATATAACATAAAGCCATAGAAAACACGTTTACCATTTTGCTGAAGGCTCAGTCAAAACTATTGCTCCGGAGAAAAATAAAATCATCCTCCTGATCATAATGGAATAATATTATCACAAAGATACAAGCATAATCACAAAGATGAGCAAAGGCCTGGGAAGCCTGGCATGTGAGAGAGCTGGGCCTGATCAGCCTTGAGACAAGAAGGCTTAGAGGAGACCTTGGCCTCAGGTTCAAAGAGTGCCAGGATACAAAGAGAAAGATGGAAAACTCCCATCTTCCAAAAAGAAGATGGAAACTCCCTTTGCACAGGGAATGCCATGGAGAAGATGAAGGGTAATGGGTGCTGGTTACTTCTGGGGAGATTCCAGTTGGGCACAAGAGGCCAAATATTGAAAAATAGTCCAATCAGCTACTGCAAAAATCTCCCCAGGGAAATGCTGGATTCCCCAATACCAAAGCCTTAAAATGCAGCTGGACAAGGGGGCTGGGCCAACATTGTCTAGACAGAGCTTTTGCAAAGAAACACTGGAGCAGATGATGCTCCAGCTCCCTTCCAAACTGGTGTTCCATGAGTCTGAGATTATCAGAAGGAATAAGCCAAACAAACAGACCATAAGAGGGAGGTCAGAAGGGCTGGGCCATCTTTAGCATTGTTCTTTACTAGATGAGGATTAACTAAGCAAAGGGTCTATTATAAGTCTTTTTAATTGCAAAGCTGTTGATGATTTAATAATTAGGTTTGAGTGAGCCATGCAGAGGAGCCTCACCCTGTGTGCTGCCCTGGCTCCTGGCTTGGCTGAGCAATAGATTGCTGCCTTCTGAATGCCTCTATCCCTCTCCTTATTTCTATCAGCTTCAGCACCACCACACCTCTGAACAAAACAGCCACACCTGTACCATTATTGAGAATTCCATATTTTTTAAAAAATTTTTCTTCAAAGTTGTAGGACTTAGGTGTTCTACATGAATTCTAATGTTGTCAGTCTGAGGGAATTTAGGAGATAGCCAAGTAACAAAAGATATTTTATTTGCTACTCCTGGAAACCCACCAACTCCACATAAAACTGCTGCAATTACACTTCATGCAAGGATTTAATTAATACTAAGGAAATACTGCAGTTAAAATACAGCACTAAACGTGGCTGAAACAAAAGTAATTAATCTACAGAGACAAACTAAAATTTATAAAAAAGCACAGTAAAATCACAGCATCATAGGAGAAAAGGTAGAAGTCATGCTTTACAGAAGAAATGGCATTTTAAAAAGAAAAAAAATCTACCTAATAAGGGTGGATTTCTCCAGTCTTTCACAAAAACAGATTGCATTAGATGCTTCGTAAAAGCAATTTCTTAGAAACTCAATATAAAACTTTGAAGTCCTTTCTGCCAAAAACCCCTCACCCACCCATTAGATAACAGCTGGAAAAGTAATATGCACGTGACTTTTGCAAAGTAGATTTTCCATATATCATCATATACTGACTTTGTTCTGACCACAGAGAGATCATAACCCTCCTAGGACTGCTCTGGCAGACATTATCTGCCATTATTTTTGATGCTGATGAAACAACTTTGATATATGGTCTCAACTCTATTGTGTGGTTGTATTAGAGAGCCCAGAGGCAAATCAGGCAAAATCAAGAGTATGAAAAGTTGTTGTGCACCATCAAAGGAGAGCAAAACAATGACTTAATATAACAAAACACAGAGTAGAAACCCAGGTGATGTCTGCCTTCAACATGTCCTGTTTCTACATATAGTCTACTTGGAGAAGTAATAATTAAATGGGCAAAGTACTTCAAAAATGAGTTAGTTAAATCTGGACAGGAGAAATTAACAACCATAACTCATTAGAATATTCAAGTGTCACAGATTCAAACATCAGAGAATGCAAATCACAACAAAAATATGCTAATCTCCCTCCGTTAAATAACAAATATTATTAGCATAATTATCTGCTAAGCATGTCTGGCAAAATATTAACTTTCCTCCCTAATACTCACAAAGTTATGAGACATGTAGAAGCTCAATAAGGGAAAATGCAGGTCATTCATAGAAGTTTTGGGTTTGGTTTTTGATTTTTTTTTTCTTTTATAATCATCAGGCATCCAACCAAAGAACACAATGTTAGGCTTCCTTCCACTACACATATTCCACAACTGCAAAGTGAAAGGCAACCTTTAAATTTGTGTGTGCTTTCCAGACTTGCAGTCTCCTGATTCCAGGTCTGTAACGTTACCAGTTTCTCTCTAAATTATAATAAACATAGCACACAATGAGGATGTTAATTCTTCACATTAATTCAAACGCTGTAATAAAGTATCACCATGTCTCCTTGATATGGATGTTCTGTGATATTATTCCTATGATTATTAATTCCTTTGGCATACACCCAGAACTATTTATACAGTATATAAATTAATAAATTAGGCATCTAGCAATGAGTTGAAGTCGCTCATTCCAATTTCTGTTAATTAATAATGCGGCTGTCATGTTAAATCAGAGGATTTGTGCTAAAACAAAAAAAAAAAGTTTAACTATTATCTATCAAACTCTAAAAATGCTAATCAATACTGTTAGCCTGAAGACACTTTTGGCCTTACCTGGCATCACTTCTCCCAAATAGCTATTTTGTTTTATCTCAAAGACTTTCCCTGCAATGCTTTGTTTCCAGAGAAAATGAGAAGCTGGGGAGAGCAAAGAAGTTGTGTACAAAGCTGATTGTTTGGTATATGTTTAATATATGTATGATGTTGAGTAATGTAAAACTATGACTTCAGACCCAAGTGACTGCAAACTATCCAAAGGCTATAAAGATTCTTGGCTGATAATAACTCATGTCCCTGAAAGTTTCATTTTGACAGATATCCATGGGATTTTCCATTGATGCCAGCCTACTGAGAAAAGACAAGATCTCAATGTGCAGCTTCTGTAAATGTTCTGATGCTTAACTACTGCAAATGCTGTCCACGCTAAATTGCAGAAAGAAAACTAAACATAGCTTAGCACTACAATACGTACTGTATTTCACTTTCATATGCAAACAGTAAAATTTCTTTTCTGCAAGTAACACAATTATTTCATGTTGATGTTGATCCTCACTACGAATATCAGCCAGACAGATGATTTAATCCTGTGAAGACCTGCAGGTTACTATGTACCTCAGATTTCTTACTTAAAATTTCCTTCCTATGCAAAACTGATTTAAGATATATTTTAGAAGCTTAAAAACCTTCACCCACAAAAGACACAAACATGCCTCCACTAAAAAAAACCAAAAAATAAAACAACAACAAAAACACCTATCCAGCAAACCTCCAAAGAAAATTATTTATCAGGGTATGGGGTATAGGTTGAGTGGCTGTAGTTTGAAACTGGAATGGTTCAAGTACTGAATTTTATTTTATGAAGATAGCTACTGAAAAGGAGACACTTTTTTTCTCTGATGTAAATATTTTCTATGTATACCCTGCTAACCCTACAAAGGGGCTATCTCATAGTTATGCATAAAACTATGAGATTTCATTTTAGAAATAACATTTACATTAAAAAAATGTACATAGTAAACAAGACTTCTCATGAGTTCTTTTACAGGCAACACTACTGGCATAATTAGATATAATATCATATACCCTTCTGTTAGAATTATATCTTACTGCAGTTCATGTGGTGCTGACTTTAGTACCCCACATGAAAATGCTTTCACAAAACCTGGAGACCACACACTACCAGATGATGATGACAATGACAACTGGTGTGGCAACTCAGAGCAGTAATCACACCACTTTCTGCTGTACTTTGTGTCCCTCTGCTAGCTCTCAAATTTTAAAATAGCTAAACTCCAAGAGAGTGTCTTGAAACTCTGAAGCAGGCACCCAGTTAATTACTCTGATTATGCAAGCACAGAGAAAGTTGTCAGCTAAAACAAGATCAAGCTGATCCATCCAGGAGCCAGAGTAAGCAATTCCTTGCCAAACCAACCCAATGGCCAAAGCCCATGCAGTGCCCTGTCAGTGCTGTCCAGACACCTCCTGAGTGCAGGAGTGAAGCCCAGGGTCAGCTGGATTGTGAATTTCAGACAAAACCCAGCTGTGGTGGCTCTGGCACCCCCGCCTTTCAATTCTGCCCATGACACCAGTCAGCACAGTGGGTTTAATGAGAGGATGCAGCGAGCTCAGAACCATCCCAGAAATCTCATCAGGAGGAGCTGACCTGAGGCTACTGCAGCCTCACAGAAACAATCTTTAATCTGACTCAACAAGCATTCAGGATTTTCTTCTGATGTTTCCTAGCAGACACTCTAATGTAGCTTGACCTGTAGGATATGCGGGAGGAAAAGAGCAAACACACTAAAAAGAAAACAGGAGGTAGAGAAGACAGGGTATAAAAAGCATCCAACAGACTTTATGAGTTGGTCATATAAGATTGCTCTGTACTCTTTTTGATAAGCAAGCTTGAGGTACAGGAAGAATGGAGTCTGAACATGCTATTTCTAAACTATCTATAACCAGAAGAAAATGTCCAAAGTATTTCATCATTGAACAAAATAGCACCAATACTTTAATTTTAGCAAGAGCCACAAATGTTCATGATTCATCTTTAGAGACTAGAGGGCAGTCACAAGACTAAAACATTATTTTGAAATGCTTCTCAGTACTTTACCATAGATAGGAAATGTTGGGATGAAACCTTATTAGGATTTATATTTCTTTTTCAGCTTTCATCTTCCTGGAGTTTAGAGAGGCTGTTCTACAGTCCTGAAATTCCATGTTTTTCTTAACACTTTTCATTTTATGTCTATCTCAGCAATACTCTTTCTATCTCTACTAAATCTCAAAAAAAGAATGAACAAGGCATGCATTGGTCACAGAGAGAATGAGAATTCATACAAAGCAAGGTGCTGTTATGAGGAAAAATTCAGCCTCAATGATTCAGTGCTGTTCTGGTTATTCAGGTTCATAGGTGTGTTACAGAAACACAGATTTTGCTTATACAATATAATGTTAGAGCACGCAAAATGTTTATTTATCCTATAGTCTACTTATGCTTTCCCTGTGTCTCAGCTTAATCCTCAGGCAACTTTTACATAGCCCTTATACTTATAAAACAATATATAAATAAATGGCAGCCCCTGAGAAGCAATGACATAGCAGACTTGGGAAGCTAACTGAATAAAATTGAGAATGTGACAAAAATCCTGAGTTTCTTCACTTCGTCTAAGATTTTCCCCCACACACAACCCTCAACTGGCTTTCTGCTATTGTTATACTATCATTTCTTTCCCTAATTCTAATGCTGTATATACAGACGTAAGTATATAAAATCATCCAAACTATCAAACAGTGGAAGTTCAGAAGAGAAGAAACAATAGGATCATTCTTCCCAAAACAAGTTCCAGTTCTTTGTAAAGAAGATCCTTCCCCCCAGAACTGAAGATTTCCCAAAACCTGTGGTTTGCCATTTTTGTCAATCTAATGATGTCAGGTATTTAATAATTCCTGACACTAAAAAGTCAGTGCATTACATAACAGATGATAATAATAATAATAATAATAATAATAATAATAATAATAATAATAATAATAATAATAATAATAATAATAAT
>VZUI01020439.1:0-44947 GCA_013401135.1 Cettia cetti | reverse complement strand
GGAAAGGAAAGGAAAGGAAAGGAAAGGAAAGGAAAGGAAAGGAAAGGAAAGGAAAGGAAAGGAAAGGAAAGGAAAGGAACATTTATTTTTCATCTATAAATTGTAGGAGTCACCACTATTGGATACTATGGAGGCCAGATATTTAACTTGCTTCAGATAAACATTACATGTGTCAATGGACCATTGATCCGGGGGGGTGTGTGTCTGTTGGGGACAGCGTTGTGGGTGTGAACAGAGGATATTCTTTGATTCCTTATCCAAAGCTTGAAAGTTATGCAAGAAGTTAACATAATGCTTACCTTTCTTTCACCTTTTTTTTTTTTTTTTAAACCTTCTGCTACATTGGGCAGCAATGGAGTGGAATGCCAGATCGAACCTTTAAGGATTTAAAATGAGAAAATACAAAACTATGAAAAGCATTGTGCTGGAATTTTGAAAATAGGCGATGAAATGTGAAAGACATGCTGTTTGGCTGGCGAGTGGGGAATGAGAGGGAACGCTCGGGTTTGCACCAGCAGCAGCGCCAGCAGGGATAGTGAGACCTCTAGTGACCTTCCCAGCAACTGTAGCTGCTGCCACAGCCACAGGCCGCCCTGACCAGGAGCGGGCTCTTTGCAAAATTGCATTTAAGATGTGCAAAAGACACAGAGCACACGCCGGTGCAGATTGTCTCCCAGAACTCCTTGAAAGGCTTCTCATTAAATACAACAGTCCTATGCTGCTTGAAGGCAGGATACAAAATATTTTATACGAAACATTAGATTATACTTTTAAGATTAATTATTTTGCATCTCTAGCTTCAGTTTATAGATGAGAATAAATCATTAAAATAAAAAAATATATAAATTGTAGCTAAAGATGTGTTTCAGGTGATTTAATCAAATATTTAAAATAACTCTCTTATAACTTAGTATTTGTCCTCTATTTCAAAGTACATCACTTTTTATTTAAGCTTTTCAGAGTCCCCCACTTCTTACTAAAGAATATTCCATATACAGGAAGTAAACTGGAATAAAATAAGAACCTAATAAGAACCTACTTCAGCTATGATAGCTGCATGATGTTTTCTGTGAAAATTTTGAAGCGTTTTAGGCACCAATTGTAGGATCCATAAAGGGCTTGAAAAATCACGTGGTTGTTTCTTCATTTAAATTTCATGGCTTAATGAAATCAGTTCAAGCACAAAGAATACAACTTCTCTGATAGAAGTTCCTTCTGTAGGTCAACACCGTGCTTTTGCCAGGGATTTTGCACGAGGTAATTTTCATATCACATTGATTTATTAAATGTGTAAATTAAACAAGACTTTTCCATCTCTCTAGGAATGGTGAGGCAGAGAGAGAAAAAGGCAATAGTTCTGTGTGTACTGCTTGACTGAACATTGCTTTCTTTCTGGTATTTTGACCAAACTCAAAGGAGTTGTAATAAATTATTAGCAACAGGGGGGTTTAATAGAGTGTTATTGTTTGAACATCATCTTGGAAAACTCTTTTTCAATGAGCTACTTAGAGTCTTCAGATAATAATGCACAAAATTTATAGCATTTCAGCTTCTACTCTCTACCTTTTGTGATACTGAGACATCAGTACACAGGCAAAATGATACTCCATCTTTTAATTTTATTTAAAGTAGATTTTAAAAAAATTAAAGTGTGTATTATAAACAATTCCTCTGTTTCTGACAGAATTCCAGCCGGAAGTGACAGTGATAAAATGAATAAGTCCCCAAATCTGAACCATAAGCAAAACAACAGGTATGAATTTCAGAAACGTTATCATCTAAGTATTATGTATAATAATTTATCATGTATAATTTATCATGCATTATCATCTAAGAGTTATATATTACCATAACTTTAGAATTCATGTACATACCAAGATTATATAGAAAAATTTCTTGTATAGCATGTGGCCAGGTGTAGGCTTCAGTTGACCACCTGACCTGTGGAATGTAGGCACCTATATCTGAATTATCATAGACTCTTTTTATAGTTGGTGAGGAGAAAAAAAAATTCATTAAATAAAAACAATTTTCCTTAAGCCTATTTCTCCACACAGTTTAAAAAGGAGACCAGCTGAAATTACATATTTGCTCAGCATAATGATTGTTTAATATTTACAGTATTTTAAATACAAAAAGAAGAAAGAAGAGTATTTTGAAAAATGTAGGTATGTTCTAGAGGTCTAGATTTCTCTGCATAAAATCAACCAAATACAATATATAATTCTGAGGAAGGGTAGCAAAAAAATTCTATTTAATGCTTTCAGTGGAAAATGCCGTTGTCCATTGCCAGTGGAAAACTTGAGTACCAAAACTTGAGTACCAAATAACTTTTAATAAGCTAGCTGATTTTTCCAGTGGAAACTTTTTGTTTTGTCAGAAGGCCAGTCTTTTGATTATAACAGTTTTCATTTAAAATAAGTTAGCACAACATTGTTGACACATTATTTAAAAAGTTGCTATGAGTCAGAGGTGGCCACTCTACATGTCATATAATTCCAAAACATGAAAAATTATTTTCTAAAAAACTTACACCTATTATCTGATTGAAATTTGCATTTAGGAAAGGAAAGTCAGAGGAGCTCAGCCACCATACTTATGAATGCATTCATCGCTTTGTGTCTTCATCAATGTCAGTGGAGTTCTGTCAGTAATAAATTACACAGAACATAGTTGCTAGAGAGCACAGCAATTAAAAGTCATCTTGTGGAGAGTTGAGATATTACTCTGAAGAGCAACTCAGTATCTCTGGCATTTAAAGTTCAATTGAGGTCACACTTTCAAATTATAATTTTGCACCTCTATGTTGTAAATCATGGTGATGATGACACATGAAGCATCATATAAATTGGATTTTATGGGTGTTTTTTTGAGAAGGTTTTTTAATAAACCAACAATTATTTCTGAATGGGACTTAAGAGAAATTTAAATTGTATATATTTTTCCTGCCAGGGAGCAAAATGGTTTGTAAAGCACTATTCTTCAATTACTGTTATTATGAATTGCCAATTGATATAATTAAGAATTGCAGAGGGTAAGACAACAACTTTTTTATAAATTTTATGAGAAATCACTGGCTTAGATTTTATGTAAAAGCATTTTAATTGAACAAGAAACAAAATTCAAAGTAAGAAAATTAAAGACGTTATTATTATAGTGTTTGGAGACTGAAGTGTAGGTGCAGAAGTCAAGATCTTAAGAAGTCAGAAATTACTTTGGATATGTACTTTGGATATATAAAAATGCATCTGTCTAAACAACAGAACCCCTTAAGGTCTCCCACTTCTTGTGTCCTTTAAGGTATATAAACATAATAATTGCATTTACCATACACATTTGTATCATTCTGATAGCACAAATATGGTTTATTATATTTTTTATAATTTAAAATTATACTCTTTCTGAAGACTAACTCACCAAGTATATTTCCTTAACAGACAATCTTGGACTCCTAATGCAGCATCCACAAACACTGCAGCCACTTCTCCAATCAAGAAAAAGAGGTATTCATTACCAGCACCGCTTGGTTGCCAGAGGGTATATGGCACTGTGTTAAGCCTAAGTAATGAATAACAATTACATTAAAAAATTACCGTCTTCCTCCTCTAGCACACTCAAACTCCTCAGCAAGCTTCAAGAATTAAACTTTTACATCCTCTGTCTTTTTCCATGGGGCTTGTAAGTTTTGTCTCTGTAGAGACAATTTTGTGAGCCTGGTGGACATGGCACAATGCGTGCTAACTCTTGGCTGCTGCTCCTAACTCAATTGGTGTACTCATTTTCAGAGTTCAGTTTTAAAGCATTGTAGTTCACTGTAATTATGAAATCTCTGATGCCAAACATGACCCTGTGCTGTTGCTGTTCATATGAATCACGCAGTTTTCTGAATGATACACAGCTAACTTTAAAAATCCAGATTTCAGGTAGCATTATCTAGGCAAAAATAAAAACAGAGTGTAAACCAAATACATTTTTAATTTAAAATGCACTGTTGGTGATAGCCATAGTTGTCTGCATCCTTCCCAGCTGCAATTTCTGTTCATTTGTGATTTTCTATTTCATATTTAATGCATAAAAATGTGATCAGTAGAATAATGAATGTAGAAATGAAAACATCATCGTATTTATATTAACAGATCTATTTGGTGGAAGTTTATGGTGTTTTCAGTCCAGTAGTTCTCTTCAGGCTCTTGGAAGATATGGAAGGCCATCAATGAATTGCACTGTTTCTGGTGTAATTGTTTTTACCTCACAAACAATTGCTGGATTGATAGTTTTGAGGGTTAAAAAAAACCAAAACACCAAACCAAAAGGAACTGAAAGTGCTTGTGCTGTTTATGTGACCTCTAATAGCCTGATTGTGTTTCTAGCCTGATTGTGTTTCTTTTGTTGATACTTACGCTCTTTGTGCATTTTGTCCTTCCCATGAATGGTCCATTTATTTGTACCAGTTGCATTGCAGGAAAGATCACCTAGAGTCACAGAATACATTTTTCCCAATAATTAAAATTACTATATAGCTTCCTATTCCTTTCAGTTTTTTGTAAATATGGTCTAAAATGTATCAACATGCAGTCTTTGAAAATACTGACAATTTAAGAAAAGTTCCAGGTATTTTTACATCACTTCTATTCTAACACTCACAGCTGTTCAGGCCCAGAGCATTAAACTAATACTGAAAACATTATTTATTAAAATTTACAGGCAATCTTGGATGCCTCCCCCAGTTTCGAGTAGTAAGACTCCAACAGAAACAGTGGAAAGCAAAGGGTGAGTATCAGTGATTGCTGGTTATTTCCCAACTCTTGGCTAGAGATAATTTTGGGAGCAAGAAAGCAGGGCAGTTCTTTGATGGACTGAGTTTGATGCAGAAGATGCCATGCAAAGAGAAATCATCCCATGCACGAGGACTTGTTTGGGCTCTTGGCAGCCTGATGCCCAGCAATGACTGGGGCCTGAGTGCATGAAGTGCCTGCAACTTGAGGTTATGTGAGTGCTCCCAAAATTTTTCTATCATTCTTGGAATTCTTCCTTCAGGGCTTCACTTTGGACTATTCTAATTAATTCTCCTCAAGGCAAACATGTTGTAGAGAGACTGGCCGTAAGAGCAGGGATCTGTTGGTGCCATTTGGGTTCACAGTCAGGGGCTCACCCTTGGCCCTTTTGGATATCAGTGTGAACAAAACCTCAAAATCTACTAAGTCCCCTGTCAGCAAAGTTTCCAAGAAAAAACAATCAGACTAAAGTTACTTGCAGAAGAATGTTTGATGTTTATTTCTGCAGTTGTGGTTGTTTTCTGGCAGAAGAGAAAGAGAACAGGGAATATTTCTTATGCTTTTATCTAAAAGCAGAATATGGATGGTTTAAAATATTAATAAATAAACCTTCATGATATTCTTTGTGTATGTCCACTATTTGCTGCAGCACTATTTGCTGCTTCCCTAGTTTTATTCTGGGAAACTTCCAACATGAGTCTCATGTGCTGCAATGATGAAAATTAAATTAAACAGAAATGAATGGATACACTGTGATGTTTGATATAACCCTTGGTAGACTATTGCCCAGGGAGGTTATGGAATATCTGGCACTGGAAGACATAAAACCAACTTTAGCAATTTATTTTTAATTTTATTCTATGTTTACTACCCTCTATCTGTTTGGCCAAGTTTCAAAGTCACTCTCCACCCAGCAGAAGGGTGGCTCATAGATGTTAAAGCTTATTTTCTTTGAAGTCAGTTCTTACTAGATGTTCTCAATGTGCCAACTGAGAAGAATTTTTCTGGCTTCATTTCAGTATCTTGCTAAGACCATGGTAATTTTGAAAGCATAGGATAATGCTCTATATGGCATCCACCCAGCTTCCAACAGCAAGCTGGAATTCCTGTATTCTTCTCCAGTCTTGCAGTTCAGAGAAGACTGAAAACAGGCCTATTCTTTCTGAAGCTTTCATGACTCTTCCTGGATCCTCTAACAATGATGCCATCACAAACAGCTGGTAAAAAAAGTGATGGACATTTAATGATTACTTGGTTTAGCTTTTAAAAGTGGTTTGAAGATGTGAAAGCTATTTCAAATTGTGAATATTACAAAAACTAAAAATAGTTATCAAAGGAAAGCCTTTTACTTGCCTGTGAGTTTCAGGAAATAAAGTTTTATGTAGCATGATGGTAAATAAACACAGTCTAAAAGTCTCCATCAATCTTAAAGACTGATCAAAGAGCTATGTCAGTTATGTCTTTTCTTCACATTTGAAATGCTGACTGCTCTGCTATCCTCAGCAAGTGAGTCCAGCAATCCTGGGTATATGGGTTTTCTTGGTCAGGGGTATTTATATACTTTTGTCATTCGGAGATGTAATTCTAGCCTTGTACAGTTAAACATGATACAAAAACTTCCAGAGTCCTTTGCCTCAGTTCCAGCTGATTGAACACACTTCACAGAACACTAGAAAGAAATTGCAGTTGGAGCTAAGACTATAAGCAGCTCACTGTATTTGAGTTTTATGGTTGGGGATTGTATGCTGAAAACAAAACACTATAAATCAAAGTGATTAACTGGAGAATGTTAATTGAAGAATGATTGTCTTAGTGACAAAAAGAATGTGATTTGAATTCAGGATTACGCTACTTGAGTTAAACATATATTCTACATTAAAAAAAGAAGAAATATTGTCTTGAAAGGAAGGGAAAATAAAAGTAATTGCACTTGATTGATCAAAATCTTGCAAAGTGCTTCAATACTAGAATTTTGCTACTTGGTTTCTGAAATATTTACTCCTTTCCCTAGAACCACTTCAGAAAATTCAGAGGCTCCAACAAGGTATGTCTTACTTTGCTTCTTAGTAGATTTAGAAATGTAACACTCTCCTTTGCATAAACCTCGATTATTATTTTACATTTATTTATAATACAAACTCTATAGATTTCCTGGGAGGGTCCCTCTATAGCTGATGTTGCAGAAGTGCATGAAGAGGACTTCCTTCCCTGTAGAAATGCAATTATTTGCATATAGCTTAGAACATTTCACTGGATGTTTACTCAAACTAAAAAGACATTAAACTGAATAAAACCTTAAAAACCACTTTGCTGTTTTAGTTCCACAGCCATATATGTTGCTAATGCAAATATTCTTTCATATGCAACTGCTGCTCTAAAGTCAGTGAAAGAGAGTGTGAGGTCTGCAAAGAAAAAGAAACTGATAAGAGCATGTAAGCAACGTGAAGAAAAAGAAAGTCAAAGAAGCTCTGCACATGCAAAGGCTTGTAATAGAAGGCATTAAGAGGAATGATGCAAAGTACTCTAAATTTGTGTGTCTGCAAAGGTTGCTCTGACTTTGGAAAAATAATTTGCATTAATTCATGAATTAAATGTCCATTTCACATGGTCTAAATTAAGAAAAGATTACTTAACCAGCCTGCAATTTCATTACTTATAATTAAGACAGCTATGCAACTTGTCATGGTTTAGTTGCCATACTAATAGAAAAATTCTCTGAAGAAACAGGTACCCCTCAACAACTCTACCTGCCACCTTCTCCTTTTCTTATAATTACTCATAATTTTAGTATCCCTGCAGTGACCAATTTGATTGTTCACATAAATACAGAAAAATAGGAAAGTGTAAATGTTTATTTATTTAGCTTCTAAAAAATCAGTACTTTGCTAGTTAAATAAAAGTTTTGTATTTACTAAATAAAACATTAGGTAGGAGAGAAGGTTTTTCAAGATTTTTTTACTACTAAAATAATTTTTGAACAGTAAAGAAACTACACTTTATCACTATATCCATACTAGCAAAATAGCTAGTCTAAGGGATATTAGTTTTTCAAAAGGCTCAATGGATGTGGTAATCTAGTGAACTAAAGCATTACATTACTTTTATATATGTGTGATTCTTTATACACATATTTTATACATATATATGTATAAAATATATATTTAAAGAAAAAACAAGAAAAATTCTCAAAGACAATGCAAACTCATTGTAGTTACACCTGAAAGAAATATAATATCTACAATGATAAATCATTTAAGTGATACAATATGTTTTCAAATGTCTTCTTGTGTCTTAAGTATGTTTTCACCATTCCTGTTGCAGCGCTGTCCTTTCATCAGAAGAGGTGACCCCTCAGAAATCAAAGACTGATGTGGACAATCAAGCTACAGCAAGGTAACATAAACAATATAATCAGAACAATGTTTTCATAAGCATTGATTATTGGGATATTAAGTATTCAATTTGCTTTATTTCTATATTTGATAGAAACTCTGAGTTCCCTCTCATTGACTTTCTAGGTTATCTCAGCTGTTTCATTTTTTAATCTTTCAGTCAGTTCAGCCTGCATCCTAAAAAGCAGCATATGTTTTTTAAGTTGCTGCAAATGTTTGGAAACAGAAAAATCGGGGTAGTATGGATTGTACCGTGTATTGTCTTTGCTCTTCAGACATTATGGGAGAGGTAGTAACTACACTTCAGTATGTATATAAAAATACCCCAACTTATGTACTGTGGTGTTAGCATTTTGAATAGTGAAAACCCAACATATACCCTTTAGGGTAACAAATAGCATGTTTCAACAGATGGACTTGTTTTTGAGGGATGAGTTAGATGGCATATCAACTAATCTCTGAAAGTCTGCAGAATACCATAAAAATTGTTGGTGGAAAATACACAGTTTTGGGGGTTATTTTAACATTTTTTTAAACTAAAATTTGAGAAAATTGTAAGGTTCTGTACTGATAGAGATGTTATATTTTTCAAAGCAATCAGCAATAACTGCCCCATCCCTGGAAGTGTTACAGGCCAGGTTGGATGGGGCTCTAAGCAACCTGGTCTAGTGCAAGATGCCCTTGCCCAAGGGAAGGGGATTGGAACTGGATGATTTTCAAAGTCTCTTCCAAGGACATTCTATGATTCTATGATTCTATAAACATGCAAAAAATTTTACACTTTGACCTTGACCAGAGTAAAATGCCTGAATATGCAATTATAAAATAAATTAAATTAGAAAGAGATTTCTATATATGCACTGACAATTCCAATAGCTCATTTGCAGTTTTTATGTGAAAATATTAAATGGTGCAGACATTAAAATTAATTTAAATTAGCTAATTTTATTTAATTTGTTTCACAAAGTTCAGTTTTGTGAGAGCTGAAGCTATAGTCTATACTGGTTTTGAATCCTCTTCCCCTCCCCCAAAGTCCTAAAAATGTAAAACCAGTACAAAATTACTAAGAAAGCATCCAAAAGATGTCTGACAGTGTAATCTGTAGGAAAAAAGGGGGAAAAAGAAATGTTTCACTGAAACATTGCAAAATCTTTCCTGTCAACCAATGTGGGAGATCTTAGAGAATTAAGTACGCCTAGTATTAACAGGGGAAGTCACAGCCATTCTTCACTGCTAAGGGCTTGTTAAGGTCTGACTTAATCCTCACCCTCAATCAGTTCACATTCATCATCCCCTGGTTGCTCTCATTACCATACCAAGCTCTGTATTCCTGTTCCTTCATTGGTGAAGAGCTGGAGGAATATTTTACTGGTCTACAAGTTTCTATGGCAACACCGCACTGCTATTTGTGTCAGTATATAAACTGTAAGTAGTCTGTAATCTTAGTGGGCAAAATTCAGTCCTCTCTACTGCTACCATAATTCCTTTACATTTGGCTTGTGCTTCAGATGTCATCCATCTGCTGATGATGGGTTAGCTTCACAAAACTACCGATTTTTGTTACATTTTTGCTAGCCAAAAATGCATTCATCAACTGTCAGCAAAAGTTCCCTTTTGCTATTAAAGATGTCACATAAATACTACATTTTTGGCAAAAATGGTTGTGTCACACAGGGTAAGTAAACTGTTACATGAAGGGTATATATAGTAATATCAATTTGTATTAGAATACTGTTTTAATTTACATCCTTTAGTTACCTGTATTTTTACTTGGAATAGATTTTCAGCTCATGCTTTTAAAGTCAGACTTAATTGATTAATTGTCTGTCACTCAGGATTCTGATAGGGATGTTAAAGGAATAAAGAATCAATTTCAGTATAAAAATAAGTGGAAAATGGAAATTGGCTTTCTAAGAGACTGTTCAGTGATACAAGAAAAATCTTTCAGAAGGAATTTACCTGAAAAGGATGTCAGATACTCTCTTCTGGCTAAAATTGTAGGGAAAAGAAAATGGAATGATTGTGTCATTTTTAAGGACAGCAGTTAGATCTGGTAAGCATCTTAAAACAGAGAGTGTGTGTATAGATATATATATATGTACATATACATCTCACATCTGAAGGCAAGGATATATGGACCTTCACCTGATGAATATTGCAGAAGCTCAGGACTTCTGTATGACCAACCAATATGATTAAGCAGAAGCTGTTTATTGTTTACATTAAGCTACATCTATACATTTCAAGACTCCTCGTTCACAAGATCACTCGTGATGTGTTTGGATCCTCTATCTTGTCCACGTGTTCAGCATGCAATTCTCAGGAAATATGATTGGTTACAGTCCATCACTTCATGGGCCTCCTTTGTCTAATTCTTGCATTCTTGGTATTCTCTTCTTTCTTAATTTAGCAGTGTTTCTGTCTCAGTAACCTTGACAAATTCCTGAGAGTTCTGATAAGAATAACTAAAGGCAGTCAGGCTGGTGCACATTATGGCCTAAGCTTTTTAAATACATTGCTACAGAATATGATTAAGAGAATGGAATAGGCATCTCGTGATTACCTAGGGCATCTATAGATACTCGAGGTAGCATAAGTAGGCTAGGACACAGAAGAAGTGAAGATTACTGCCTAAAAATTGTGCTCTTTCAGAGCATAACAGGTCAAATCAGGTCTCTTGGTATCTCACAAATGCAGCAGATGAGTGCTACACTGGATACGTACAGAGACATTTTTTCTGATATCCTCAATGAGCCTTTTATTTGTGGCTTATCAAGTCCTTTTTGTGCTCTTTTCAACATCAGATGCAAGATTCTTACTCTGCTTTTTTCCTTTTCTGTAATTGTAGTAACTATTAAATGCATGTGTTTAAAAACTAGCATTTTTTTAAAGAACAATGTTCTTTAGAAAATCACGTTAAACCACTTCAAACATTCTGAAGGTGTTTAACACAGCTTTAGTCAGTCTTTCATTAATGATTACAGTTAGGATACAAAAAAAAAAATCTGTGTTTCTATAAAAAGGCTTTTATAATGAGGTTCACATGTATTGAACTACACATTGTTACAGAATGTAATGGTATTTGGCACAGCGAACCACATTTGCCAGGGCATTTACAAAGTTATTACCACCAAAGAATGCAGAATAATCAAAAAGCTGTATTTCCAGAAGTTCATTAACTGTAGAACTAATGAATTTATCTTTTATTTTTTTCATCGATAAATTAAAATTAATTAATTTTGGACATACCTGAGGAAAAGCTTTGAGGTGATAGTAACAGGGGCTATACAAGAGATTACAGAGATCTCACTCAGCTCTTACAGCATCTGTAGTGAGATTGTCTGCTACTAGGGAAAGACTATTAGCCTGTAGGGGCAAAGGACATATTGCAGAAACCCTTACATAAAGATGTCTTTTCGGTATGCCA
This sequence comes from Cettia cetti, assembly GCA_013401135.1. Taxonomy (NCBI): domain Eukaryota; kingdom Metazoa; phylum Chordata; class Aves; order Passeriformes; family Sylviidae; genus Cettia; species Cettia cetti. Next base: position 33,353 of record VZUI01020439.1, on the reverse strand, counting down.
GCTACAGAAGTTGTCTTGAAGAAAATATTTCAGCTGTATATTTGTAAGTATGGGGGTAAGAGAGGCAATTTCTAGGGAACAGAAACAAGGGACTACAATAAATTTTTCTGGCATAATTAAGAGAATCCTATATTCTTGCTCCTGTATGAGTTTTTCCCCTAGTGTACAGGGTAACTCACTATTATTACTCCTCTCAGGCAGTGGAAAATTCAGACAATGCAGTAAATCTGTGTGTACTATGCTGCTTTTTAATAATCTTCCTATTTGACCCAAGATGTGTTCCCAGTCTCACTGCAATAGGTTGTGAAAGAACAACACTTTAATTACCTGTGCTTAAACTAATTCTTGTAATAACAACTCACATTGCTGTGTCTATTAATATCTAGGAACTTTTAAAAGTGGAAAAAATATAAGACACAGGGGTTCTATTAAAATTAAAAATAGTGAATTGTTATTAACTTGGAATTTTCAAACCAATGGAATTAAAACCATGATGTCAGGTCTCCTAAATGATTGATTATTTATTGACAAAAGCTTTTTTGTTCTAGAGCTGCATAAAGCACAAAATGGAAAGAATATGTTAGATGCATTTTGAGACGTTGGCTAATTATGTGTTCTCATTATATTGCCATTCCTGAAAGTATTCAAGGCCAGGTTGGATGGAGCTCTGAACAACCTTGTCTAGTGAAAAGTGTCCCTGCCCATGGCATGGGGGTTGGAACTGGATGGTCCTTCAGGTCCAACCCAAACCATTCCATGAGTCTGTAAGATACACAATTCCAAAGAGCCGCGGGAAATAGTCAAAGGAATTATCTTAGGTTGGACTAAAGTTTAGATGGCCAAAATTTAAAGGCATGGCTCCTTCATGAGTAATTCCCATATGACTTTTCCTTTGGGATGTCTTTTATTTGCTTTGACTTTTTAGCTAGACTATCTAGAGACCTCTAAAATGTCCTGAAGGACACCTGTGTCCCTCAAAAGTTGTTGGAAGCGAGGATACTGAAACAGAACTCACATAAGCACACCCATAATTCACTAGCTTGCTTTTGCTACAATGACAATTGTTTCTTTATGGTAAAGTGAAGTCACTTTACACTTTCTAAATTGTTTTTGATAGTACAAATTAGTACAGTAGTTTTTAATTTTTTTTTTTTTTTTTTTCATTTCAGAAGAAAGTGCTTCCAAGTGACAGGCTCCTTCTGTCTCTCAATTCTGATAGATTTGGCATTCACTGTAATGCTGGTTTGCAGCTTTTCTGCATGTTGATACAAATGATTCACTGTTGCACAGCTTCTGTGAGGAGATCCAAGCCCCTTATTCCTAACTGAAATTTTAATACAGTGTTTACAGGGTCATAAAAATCCTTACAGAAAAACGGACTGTTTTCTTTTTTCAGTGATCTTCCCCAGTCTATCTTCTATAAAACATTCTGATCAATAGCATCTTCCTCTGTATTTAACTCCAAAATCCTCTGGGCTAAGCCTTACACTTGTTTTGGCACATTATAAATGAGTTTTCACAGTTGACTGCAGCCCTCTTCTGTCCCCTAACACTCAGCTGTTATTGATGAAAGGTCTGAGCAAGGGCTCCTGGCACTGATTAGTGAGCGTAAGCAATGAGGAAGGAAAGGCACCCTGCTCCAGGATAAATGCCAATCTTCTCTCAAAAAGTTCCTTTATTCATCCTCAGTTATACTTGACAAAACCTGATACAGGGACAGTAAAGAAGCCATAACAGCAGATCAAAATTCAGCTGGGCCCATGATGCTAAACTTTACCCAGTAAGATGGCTGATTTGTTTAATATAGTCTAGACCAACTCTTTTATTCCAGAGTTGGAAGGCTCACTTGGCAATTGGTTCTTTCTGTCTTCTGTGCTGACATGAATAATTCAAAAATATCCTTATGGTTTTAGCCAGACTTTCTTAGTGTGGTCTTTTCATATTCCATCACGTCAGAAGAAGAAGCTGTTGATCAGAAAGCTTTGTAGGTCAACAGGGAGAGATCACTGAAGAAGAGACATCAGATGCAACTTGTTTGGTATCACATTTTAAAATATTTTATATATCTTATTATATCATATATTAGCAATAAGGAGTCATCTGGGTAGTTTTTATAATTCTGCTCAGGGCTTTTAATCAGAAAACAGATGCTGATCTATTAAAAATCCTGTGCATGTTTCCTTTAATAGTGCTGCCTCTGGATTGCTTATGATTATGTCGATGATGACAGAATGACTAAATTCAAAACCTCACTGAGTATCCCTGATTTGACATCAAGTGCCCCAGTCATTAAAAGCATTCCAACAAGTCTGAAATATGCATGGTCCTTCAGTTTTCTATTCCATAAAATAACACAATATTGTTGCTTGGGTATCATGTCAACTGTTGGTGTATCAGCAAAAATGGATGATAAAACTTTAGGCAACAAGGCAAGAATGGCTTCAAGAATTAGGGAAAATTTGAATCTAGATAGAGGCTCAGGACTTTTACAGGTTATGTAAATATTTACTGAATGATGAGAGAGTTGTGGGCTCATACTTTGCTTCCTGATCCTTGAGGTTCAAGAGCTTATCTGGGGTCTGTTTAAAATTTTGTTTTTCACTCCCACATGTCTAGGATCAACTTCAATTTCACTTTAGGATTAAGGACAGTCTATTTGCATTGATGTTTTCTTCATCGCCTTCAGAATTTTCGAATACAAATATTAGAAAAATTTTCATTGTTTTCACTATAGAATAACATCACTAAACCTTTTTTGTAGATGTGATTCATGTTTCCTGCTTGAAACTTTATCTGCATGTTTTCAAGATTAAAAAAACCCAAGAAATCAGAAAGATCTATGAGATGTGCTTGAATGTGTGAATTGAAATAATCTGTGTTTTTGATGATGATCTGACTTGTCAACAGTTACACCAGAATTTCAGAACTACTCTCTGAAATAAGTGCGATTCACAAGCATAGATCAGAGAGCAGAAGGACTGAAAAGTATTAGATCTCTGTCTCAAGAGAACTGAGTTAGAAATCAAATGCAGACTGAAAAGCAAAGCAAAATGTAGACAATTCAATTTCTCTAACTTTTTGATACAGAGCATAAAAGGAAAAAAAACCCATACTTTGAGATAACATATTACAATAATTTTTCTACTTTTAAAGATTGCTTACTGAAAATGTCCATAGATCTTTCATACATTAAATCAAGGAAGACATGAGATAGCTAACATTAATAGAATCAGGTAATGCAAACCACTCTTGTTCCAAAAAAGAAGGAACATTTGCTGATATTGATATAGGATCAACAATATTAAGCTTTTGAAATATAGCTGATTTCTGTAGAGCTCGTCACACAAGCCTTACATAATTTTCCTTTTTGTTTGTGTCTGAGAGGCACAGGCAGAGGGATCTGTCCCTTGATCCTGAGAGGGATCCAAGATATGGCAGAATAGGAGTCCCTGGTTAAACATGCAGCCTGCCTTGACAGCTTTTATTAAACCTGCTTTGCTTATGTTCTTCACGAGTCTTTTATTCTGCTGGACTGTCTTCATTAGTTGTCAGATTTCTAATCCTATTTTACACAAGAAGATAGGGGCAAAATAGCAGAGAGCAGCAGCAAACTTCATGGCTAACTCTACAGCATGAGGCCCACAGCGGCCCAGCTGCACATGAGTTTTTCTGTCCTTCAGCACGGGCCTTTTTTGGATTCAGAGTGCTATTTTGTGCATTTTTCTGCAAAGATCTTGTTAAAAGCAGAATAGGCTTTTTTTTTTTAAGGAGGTGGTCACCTTCAAACAGAAAAGTAAACAAATCAAGATAATTGTCTTCCGTACTATAATGACAAGCATACCTAGGTTTTAATCCAAATGTTTCTATTTTATAATGTTTCTATTTTATAATAAATTAATTTTCTTCAGTACTTGAGATACTTTTATACAATATGCAATACAAAATCTTCTGTACTGCCATTCCAAATATTTTTATGTATAATACAAAAATGCACATTAGTTATCCTGAGTTAGGTGCTCCTAAAAACCTCCAGATACGTCCTAAGTCTTTATTAAAATATTTCATCCTATTGAGTTTTTGAGCCAAATATATATTCTCCTCCTGGCAGGCTGTCTGACCTACCTCGTTCTCATCCATTTCAAAAATACTCACCCTAGGCAAAATGTTCATGAGGATATAATAGCAGTCTCAGAAAATACCGTACTTGGAGGTGGCATCCCTTGGAATGACCTATGAAAAATGTCAACATCTATTACAGGCCGCCTACCATATTTGAAAGATATTTCCCCTAGTTTGTCTAAACTGCTTTGTATAGAAGTTTCATGCTGTTGTTTTCCATCATCATCTATGTTTTAAAAAGTTGTTGACAAATGTAAAAAGTATGAATTCAATTCAACCAGCCTTGGACATCAAAATAGTCTATTTTTTCAAGTGAAAATTATACTTGCAACTGGAAATCCTTCTCCACAGGACCTTTCACTGCATCTGATACTCTGATATTCAAGGAGTTTTTTTAATGTATGAATATAGGTTAGTTTTTTCTACTTTAATACTTGTCATCTCTTTTAGAAGTATAAAGAAAGATGTAAGTTATAGTGCTGATTTTTAACACAGTAACAACTCTCAAATGAAACCTAACCTGAAATTCTGTTTAGGCTCTGTAATGCAGATCTACTCTAATTTTTAATGTGAGGCTGGATTATGTTCTAATATCAACACTGGTTGATAGCACTGTGTGCTAATGCTAAAGTAAACGTAGCTTTCTAACAGAGGTTTAAAAAGTCAGCAGAAGTATGCCCTGAGCACAATCAGATAAATTCTGAGTTATGCCCCATGTCCTATAGCTTGTCTTACCTTACATTTTGGCCTTTCATAAATAACAGCTCTTTAACTTCAGTTGCTAATAACTTGAACTATGTTTGAGCCAGTAGCTTACAGTTTTGTATCCTACGACCTCTGCTGTGCACTAAGCCAGCGAGCTCAAGGCAAAGAACTTGCAGGATGTCAGACCTGGTTATTTGCTGCAGTCATGTCAAGATGTTTCATGGGGTTGGAAGTTTGAGAAGTATACCATAAATTCATATCTTTCAAGGTTCTGTTTTACAGAACTTCTCTTTCATAGGAACCATAATATGTAGCTGAACAGGCGTGTCTGCTTGTATTTTTATGCTGCAATCTGCAGCAGAAAACTGTTTCTGTTCACTTTCTAGGACCCTTCAGGGTTGGTGTTCTATGAATCAGGCTGTAGATGACAAGGAGTGTACACATAGCCTTGCCTATACAGCAAGTAAAATTTTCCTTGCAAGCCAGTCAGTGCACTGGGATAGCCAAAGCACTGACAAGAACAAAATAATGTGAGAGGAAGTAACAAAATGCCGTCAGCTGCAAAGTCATGATGATTTAAAGATTACAGAAGGGAATTAACTAACTCATCTATCCTTCGAGTTGCACCAAAGATTTATGTGGGCCAGTACACGCATTACTGAAGGAATAAGTTTTAAATTATTGGAAATTTCTTTCCCCCATTATTTCCAAACAGGCAATAGGCCAAGTTTGAACTATTTTAGATAACTGTCTTTCTTTTTTTTAAAATACTCTGTGCGAAGTAAACAGAGAAATTTAAGGTAAAGAAATCGGAAGTTTTGTGGGAAGAGTGTTAAAATACGTATGAAAACTTAAAAAGAACATGTCTTAGAGCCAAAATCCTTCCTGCTCATCTCAAAGGAGTTTCTTCCTCCCATTTTGACAGAAACCTACTACCTACAAGAACAAATACATAGGTGATACAACTTCCCAATATTCTAAAATACATTTCTACAGCATTATTAATTCAATTATGTAGTATTTGATACAATAATACTGATGTATTTTAATATTTTTACAAAGATTAACACAGAAAGTTCTAGTATTTGGGCCTTGTTGTGGGACCATATTTTATCTGCATTGTATTGAAATATTTTTATAGGAAGGCTTCCTCATTTAAGGTATCTAATTCTGACAGAAGAACACTCAGGAATTATTAAAAAATATGAAATTGAAAATCATAAAAAAGTGAATAGAATATTTTACAACTACACCATGAATAAAAATTTCAAACAAATCTGCATTACTGAGCTAAATCTCATTGAGAAGCATATTGGGATTTGGTTCTGCAAATGCTTACAATGCCTTTGACAATCAGACACAAGAGGGTACAGACACAATGGCCTGCAGGGCAAAGCTTTGCTACTGTCACAGATTTTCCATTGCTCTGTGCTGGGAAAGGCAGCAGAAGTCAGCAGAAAGGCTGCTGATAACTGTGCTGAGTAAACTGCACATAATCCTGTGACTGCAGGCAGAATGAACAGGAGCCCCAAATCTGCTTCCTAAGTTTTGGGTGAATATACAACACTGAGGCTGACATATATGTGCAGGTTCCACAGCACATAAAGATCATAATTGAGATTGCTGCAATTTCAAACCGTCAGTAGACTTTAGAGAAGACTCGAAATGAATTTTCAAAATACCTCTAAGAACAGGAAGAAATGGAGGATGCACGAGAGAAGAATAGTAATACATATTTTACTCAAGCCAGACATATGCACAGCTGGGTTTGGTTGGTTTTTATGAATAAAAGTTGCAAAAATATAAGTAACTACCTGAGCTCTTATTTACACTTAGTATAATTTTAGTGTTGCTACCTTCTCACACCGTGAGGAAGCAACTTGCCATCCAGTTCACCAAGGAAAGGATATTTTTGGATAACTGCAAGGCTTCAGTTTCTGCAGGAATACTCTGAAAAGTGTTAAGTCTGTGATAATATAAAGAGAATTCCCACAACTATATAATTTATTAATGACTGGTATGAAATTCTAGCTAAAGGGCAGTTGAGTCTCCTTGCACTGCACTGTTTAACTCCTAAACAAATGGAGATCTTGATAATCCTATCAAAGTGAGCTCCAAATTTGACAAATATGACCAAGAAGAAACCTGAAAAGGCTACCTTTGTCTTCCATAGAGATGTTGTTTCATGACACAACAGGTCAGAATAAAAAGTCATTAAAGAAACTCATGGAACATTGTTGACTGCCAGGTTATATTACAGGTCCTATAGAAGGTCATATCATCATAGGCATCATTCTTTCCCCATTGCTTTCTTTTGAGGAGTAAAATTGTAATTATTTTGCAGTGAGCTTATGTTACTAGATAGCAGCTTTTTAGGCAAAGTTTCTGGAAAATTTCAAGTAGAGGACTTTGCATTTTGAAAATGCATTTTTACAGAAACAAAGTATTTTATAGAAATGTTAACACCGGTGCAATGCTTTGAAGGGAAATAAAGGTACTCAAAGCAACACTCCATGTTTTGTCATGATACCACTAAAAGTTTCATTCCAAAAGTATAAAATACCTTAATTTATGTTTTTATTTTTAATAGTTGCTATATTAATATATGTTTAACATTAGTATATTGAAAAAGGGAAATTAATTAACCAACAAGAAGTAATTCAAGGAAGATTTTTTTTTTCCTTACATCAGATAGTAAGGATTAATTACATTCCATCCCTGTCTGGAAGTGCAAGAATGAGTAGATGTAACCAGATCTCAGCAGCCCTCAGTTTAAATACGAAATTTCTTGTGAGAAGTGAGAGTTTACTTGGGAAGGAGCTGGTCTAGATAACCTACCAAACAGACAAAAGGACTTTTTTTTTTTAAATTTAGATAGAAAGACTTAGTTCATAATCACTTTTTATGTAAGATATGATTCACCCACATAGAGTGTGTGGTAGTACAATCAACCAATAGTACTTGGTTTGATTGTACTACTTGGTAAAGATTTTTTGTTGTATCATAGCATGTTACAGGTTGGACATTCTCTGAAGTCCACAATGCATGCTCAACAGGAATTATCCTTCTTTGACTAAAGTACTAGTTATAGTACTAAGTATAAGTTTTAGTTACAGTACTAGGTATAAGTTATAGTACTAAGTATAAGTTTTTGTTTCCAAAACATAATTTGGTCTTTTCATTCCAGGAAGAGTATGTACTTAATGTGCCTATGGTGGGCATATTCCTGGATGGCTGAATACCTTTGAATTACTAAAATGATGGTCATCAGTTAAATATTTTCTTTCATAAAGAATGTGTCAATCATAACATTTTTTAAGTGAGTATTTAATTTGACTAATTGACAGCTGGCTATACCAATTGTGATTTGATCTGGATTTTGTTCTGTCTCTAAAGGAACCAAGCTCTCGATAACCTCAACAAAGTGAATCCAAGTTCTTTCACAAGTGACAAGGAGTAAGTGTTCAAAGTTTCTCAGGCCCTCTTTTTCTAAGGCAGTGAGTAGTTTGCAACTATGAGAATGTCAGAAAAGTAATGTTGCTAATCTGTAAAATGTTTATAGATTAATAAAGGAGAATTCCTTATACAGAAAGATGAATATAAAAATACAGATTAATTCACTGGCATGAGCACTGTCAGCTGAACAAGTACTACGTATGGCAAGCTTCCATACATGCCTTATATTCTTCTACAATTAAACTATCACTGAAATATTTTGGTATAGTTAGAGAAGGGGCAGTAAACAAAATATCATAGAACGCATGGATGGTAAGTGTTGCCCAGCAAGGTGTAACAAAGCATTTTAGTCAGCATGGGAAGTGACCCATAGAAAACAGCTTTAAGTTTTGTTCTTGAGCAGTGTGTCAGTTCAAGTTTCAAGCCAAGTTTCTGGAGGTCTGCAAGCAGCCCTTCAGCACAGAGAAAGGGAGGAACTGGTGAGGTACTGGCCTAGTGCGAGCTGTGTAATATTTGTCACACTGAGCACTGCACTCTACAGATAAATTTCAAGAACTGTGTTCTAAACAGTAACAGCAGATAAACGTTGTCAACCTGTGGTCATCTATTTTACAGTAGACAATCTTACATATATGCACGCATACATACACATTTAGCACTAAACTTTAAGTAGGGTATCTTTTTTTTTATTTTAATGTTAATTCAGAGAGAATTTATTAGGATAGAGTCTAAGGCTTTGAGACACTACTGAATTTTAGGATTATCTAAAGTTTTAAGCCTATCATGAATTGAAGAGACTACATTAGGAGTTTCACAGAGCTAGCTTGGCTCTCTGCTTCAGGAAAACAGAATAAAACCTAGCCTCTGGTTTAATTGTATTTATGAAATCATAGAAAATGTTTCCTTATGTGTAAAAAAGTGAGTGTTCAGATACTAAAATTTTCAATATAAATACAGACATGATCAGTGCTTTAATTGTTTACCATGATGACACACAGAGATAATTTCTTGTGACTTCAGAAGCAAAATTTTGGACATGTGGCCATATCTTCAGAAGCTGAAGTTTCTTAGTTTAAATAAAAATTTATTTCTGCAAATAAATGATGCAAATATGGATTAAACTGCCTGGAATCTGCAAATTAGTTCTAAATTCTTTGAAAGTTCATGTTTCTTCTTCACTGTCTTCACTGGCAAAGAACAATCTTAAACTAAGGCATTAATAGAATTTTAAAAAGAATTTTTATTTTATTGGATGTACTAGATAATAATTTTTATAAATAAATAAATAGTACAGAACCTTACCTTGCTAGGGGAAAATTACAAACATATTTTCTTCAAGAACATAAATTTTTGCAAGTTTTGAACATAAAATTAACTAAAAATTTACTTTTTTTTAAAAATGTGTGCATAAATATATTTTTTTCTTTTATGAAACTTCATCTCTTCCTAGATAGGGGGAATACCTTAACAATTCTATTTGGTTTTTTGGTTTTTTTTTTCCAGAGGAAAAGATCGTTCGGATTTGACAGAAAAAAATACTGCTGATCAGAAAAATAAGAGGCAAGCCCTGTATATACTTATAAAATATTTATGGTTGATTAGATATTGGTATTAATAGGTTCTGTTCAGTAAAAAAATTAGATTTTTATTTGTTTTCAAAAGAGGATGACAGCGACATTTTTCAAACTGAAACAATTTGTCAATGGGTAATATTTCTTATTACAGAGCATTTAAAATGCAATATTAATGTAAAATTATATTTTATATACCTGACATACATTATTACATGAAATTCATTATATTAAATCAGCTTTTTGACAGCCAGTGTTTGATGAGTTACTGGTATAAATGTGACCACATAGACCTAAGAGATTGTACACAACCCTAGATAACAGCAGTTGGAAGAGAGATTTGGGCTGGATGTGATAAGAAAGCAAGGGACACACTTTGGCAGCCATTTCCATAGCTCATGGTACTGATACCTGAACTGAATGAAAGTCTGTTATCAAGTGAAAATGACAGAGCCACAGTCAGTCTGGAAGATGTAGGCGGACCCTCACCTGTAGCGTGGCGCCACAGTGTGACACAGCGGCCGTAAGTGGAAAGACGAGCCATTCTGACCGGCCGTACGCAGAGCTGTCCAGCAGAGCAGCAGCCTGCTTGGAGACCTTGTGTCATCTCTCTCCTTGAAGGTTTTCAAGACCCAACTAGACAAATATTTGAGCAGCATGGTCTGGCCTCAGTGCTGGCCCTGCTTTGAGCAGAAGGTTGGATCAGAGAGGTCCTGAAGTCCCTGAATTCCAGCTTGAAATATCCTACAATACTATAATGGACTTGACATTTTTGAGTCATTTATAATTCTTTTGCAGTGTCACATTGGAAAAAACCTTTAAAATATCAAAGCCTGAACAGATGACTTCTAGTCAGGAATCTTGTTGCTGTTTGACACGAAATAAAGGGCGAGCTTGACTCCAGTTCAAAGGTAGAAGAACATCAGAAGGTTTTATTTACAATTCATCCAGCCTCTTTATAACATGCTGTGCTAAAAAGTCATATTATTGGTTCATAGAATTGACACCTCTCTCCATTGGCTAAATAACACAAACAACAGCCGGGAGAGGGATTGTTATGAGAAGAGAAAGGTTATTTACATGAATTGTCCTTGAATGAAAATTCTCTCAAGAAATCTTAAGAGAAGAAAATCAGCTACTGACAGGCTGAAAACTTTAGAAACTTAGAAATATCAGGCCCACAGAATCTTGCCTGGGAAATGCATACAATTTTTTTTTCTTCAACATAAATAATTTAGTCCATTTAATATGTTTAGATTAAGTAAAATACTTCTATTTATTCTGAGATCTTTCTCACTTTCAGAGATGAGAACCTTGGGGATCACACTGAAGTAAAGTCTGCTGATGACCAAAGCAAAAAGTGGTGAGAATCAATTCACAGTTCTCTCTAAAGTTTAATGATCAAATATCAAGACTTGTAGCCATTTAGTAGAATCAGAAAATATGAATTCCTAATACTAGCAGACAGAATTTGCTCAGTGTGAGTAAGGTATCTGTATTACTTCTAAAACGTGCCTGATTAACCAAATATAACAATAAAGCTGCATGTATTTTGATAAGCAATGACTCACACCTATAATCTCTCGTGGAGAATGAAAATGACTAGTAACAAGATCCTCCTAAGTATTTTTGTGCTTATCTAAGTGTTCTGTGAATTCAGCTGCTGGCATCTCAAACAAATATATGAAAAGGCACTCCTAGTATAAAAGCTTTGCTGCTACTAGATTTCATTATTTACAAAAGCTAGGATCCATTTTGGTCAATTGAAGTGAGGTTAGGAGTATGTTTTTAGGTACCATTCTGATGGTGTCATTTTTGAGTCCTCCATTTAGTTGTATTATCCACATGAAGAGGAAGAATGTAGCTATCTGTACATATAGGCAGTTTTGCTATTTTTTAATAAAGAATACTTTTTCCCAGTAGTTCCACCCAACAGTCTGACCAGGGAAGCATATACAGAGCATCTCCAGTGAATGAGCTTCTCTTTCAGTTCTGACAGGGGCCTGCCCCATCAGGAGCCCGGCACAAAGGAGGTGCTGCTTCTTGCAGCACCACTCTGCATATAAAGCACAACAAGCACTGAGCAAGCAGAGCCTCAGTCCTTGGCAAGCTCACTGAAATAATCAAGCTGCAGCCCACACACCCAGAGTTAAGGCAGATAATAGTCATGTTGTTCCAGAATATAACCTTTGGCAGAACCAAACAAGAGCAGCCTTTGTCTCAGCTGCTTTGTAAAATCATCAAAAACGTTATTAGCACTTATTCCTGAAATCCCATAATTTTTATGACAAGATCTATTTTTATATTTGTTTGTCTGTCATGTTTTGTGGTGGGAAAAACTGCAGAAGGAGGTTTGAATCATAGTTCTGCTTTTTGTAATGAGTCTATGTATCTGTTTAGTTGGTCATTTCTAATAAAAACATAACTGCAGTAGATCCAAAAAAAGAAAATTTGGAACTATAATACAATAAGCCTAAGATTACAACTTTATGGAATACTGACAAGAAAATGTGGAATGTTATCAACAATTGAGACACAGCTGAAACCCCAGTGGTTACTTTGAGGAAACTAGAGTCCAATTAAAGTTAGATGAAGTTTCCAATATGAATATATATTAATATATCAGCATAAACTGGAGGACTAAAAATTATAGGTCAGGGACTGCATTATTTTTCATCAGCAACAATTCAACCAAAATATGGTAAATTTCTTTTACCTGCTTTTTCTAATCCAAGTCTGCATCCTTGACTGTAAGTGTAAATTAAAACTGCGTAGCTGAAAAAGTTTTCTAAAAAGTGTTCCTTTTCTTGTTGTGTGGTTTCTTTTGTATTCTAGGATAATTGAGAAAGCATATGAAAATTCTCCAAGGGCTCCAAATAATCTCCCAGAAACAAGCTACTTTGGTGACAGTGAAAGAAAGACCAGGTACTACAGAAAATTTATCGGGTACAGTAATGTCTAAAGTGCCATTTCTTGAAAAAAAATCATGTAAAGCTTTTTTATGGAAGAAATTTCAGAAATGCTTAGAAAGCTCTCCTTGGTCTCTGGAATCATGCCAGCCCCTTTCCAAACCTGCTTCCAGGATCCCAGGCACAGAATGTCATATATCCTAACTCTAGTGCACAGAGTAAAGAGAACAAGACACACCCTGTGTAGCTCTAGAGACACAGCTGAAACACAGCATTTAGGGGGCAGCCAAGCCAGAATTCTTATCTAATCAATAGAGGAAAGGCATTTCCTGAATGCTCTTATTTCTTATGAACTTGTTCCTTTATGAGACCGTAAGGAAAACATTACACTCTTCACTTAAAGTGTCTTTTTAACTTCCTAAACCTATATGGGATGAATCTGAACCCACGTATCATCAAACCAATCACTCACACTGTGACATGGGACTCTGACTTTTTGACCAAGAACAAACTATTTTTAAAACCATTTCTCTTGCAATACTCATGCTCTAGCTGGATTCTGCCTCTGCAAACCCACATATTGCAAATCTGAGTGGAGAATGTGATGTAGGGATATTTAATAGAACTACCTGTACACCAGGTCTATTGATATCAGGAAATAATTGAAATAAAAGGAAATGTTAGCTTGTTCTTCATGGTCCGAAGTACTTTCACAAAATATGACAACAGAAAGTATAATATATAGTTCTTGAATGAAAGACCTTCATGGATTAAGAAAACCTCTCTTCAGTATCAATCCACCCATCTATATGGATTAATTATTTATGTAGGAAGGATTGTTCAAAGACATAACCTATATGTTGTATTGCTGCATAAGGTTGTGAACTGCTAGGTCAGGGCTGATGACTCAGCAGGAAAAGGAGGAATCTATTGAGCCTCACTGACAGGGAAAGTAAAGGTCACAGTCTGGTACTTTATGGGAATTATGGTCAACGTCCCTATCCTTAACCTTATGCACACCCGATCCTTACTGTGGATATGAATGGGCAGAGGATCTTTAATCCCTTGTACTCTTACATCTGCTGTTGGAGTACAGTTGAAATTGGCGTATTCTGAAAAATCTGCATGACCTTGAAGGACAAACGCATAAACTGGCTGAGAATAAAACAAAGCCAAACAGCATACAATTTAAGATTAAAAATAAATATTAAACAGAAAAATTAATTAGCAATTTTCAGAATTTTGTGCACATGCAGGCTCTGAGTTGTAATATTCTGAATATCTTCTAAATATCTTTGAAAGTTAAAATAGAGAACAGTAATAGAAGAATGACAGGGCAAAGAATGTGCTGCAATATGCAATGTTACCTCACACTTGATAGATTTTGTACCTTCTATCTGAAGATCTAATCCCATTTTAATTCATGATAACTTATTAAATGAATGGTCTTTGTAGTTTATTCTTTCAGGTTTTATGCATTAGGTTCTACAGAGTATTTACTGTTGAGTAGTTTGCTGTATGAACAAATCACACCATAGCAAGTAAAGGAGTGACTGATACGAACTGAAAGAAGGGACGTGATCAGGTGCACAGTTCTCAAGCTACACTGGGACTCAGTTTTCACTTGGTGTCTCGTCAAGCTGTCAGACTATGTATTTATTTAAATGTTCGGAGTTTCCTTACACTTTCAGTTGACAATGCTAGAAACTGATGCTTCAGAAATATTTTTGCTATAGCTTCCATGTTTTTTGTTTTATACACTCCAGTTGTGGTTTTCTACCTAAGCTGTGGTTATATATATATATTTGTGTATTTCACCCATAATACTCCAGTCAGTTAGTAAAATCCAAGGAATACTGTTCCCTACCCTAGGACACTTGAGGTAAGTTTTTTCTCTATACAACTTCCTTCTTACAAGATAATACTACTTGCAGGCATGCAGCATGTAAATACCCATATTATGTTGGGTGTGCAATGCACAGTACTCACTTTGCCCAAGATTCCACAGTTAAATAGAATTAGTTAAATGGAAGATTTGGGGAAAATAAGCTTAGCAACAAAAATAAGAAGCACACACTCATACTTTACAGGAACAGGGAAATTATGTTCCTTTGCCACTTTTCACTGCAGCAAGAAACTTTAGGCAATTGCACTACCAATATACTCCACCCTGTGACATGTGTTGTGCACATTTTTGGTCAAAATAATTTCTCAGCCAGATAAACTAATTCAAAAGGTGATTACTTAGCTTTAGTTTGCATTCCTATTTAGTAGGCTTACTTTCATCTCACCTGAAATGTAAATGGAGCACTGGGTGTTCACTTGAGGAGGTACTTCCTCTGTGGTGAGCAAACAGGTTTGTTACATTCTGATTAAATAACAAGCCCACTGCTATGTTCTGTGAAATATAAATAAAACCTTTATCATTTCAGCTTATCAGTAACTGTGCAATTTAAATACATTTCTGGTGTTGTACAGAAATCAAATAAGACATACGCACTTTACAGAATACAGGCATGTAGAAAAGGCTATCTGAGCTTCGGAACACCTTACACACACGTTATCAATCTGTCATATTTCCCGGGAAAATCCAATGTTTGGCAAATACACATGATTATAAACAATTGCTCCTAACATTGCAGAACGTTATTCAAGAGTGATATGAAACATTTAATAATTACTATATACCTTAAGAATTCCTGGAGAATAGGATTAATAAATCAATTCAGAAATCTTCGAAACGCATATGCAAGATTACTTCTTCAACTGTCACATACATGTTCACCCCTTCCATGGAAACAAAACTGACATCTAAGTAACTTGGGAATGAGACTGTAAAAAATGGAAGATTTAACTTCCTTGATAATTAAATTCAGTATATTCCTTTCTACTCTGATATAAGGAACAATACAGTTACTGTAGTGAACACAAATCACACTGAAAAGCCTTTACTATAAAGACCCTCACTCTAATTCTGCGGACATGTTGTAATTTTGTTTGGCTGTTTGACAGCTTTTTGAGGACAAGTGAAAGAAGCAGAGGAAAACGAAAAAATGTAGTCTATCACCATTTTCTGATATCCATCATTTAGGCTGAGATATCAGCAGAGGAAATCCAATACCAGTATGTAAATTTTACTCAATGGGCTTGTGGATTTACTTTTGAAATGCTGAAGAATAATTCAAAAATAGAACACAGTCTAAGGACACTTTATTACAGATACTACTATGTTACTAATTTACACTTTTTATTTGATATATTATTCTTGATGTTTGGGAAAAAAACCAGAAAAAAACTCATCACCAAGTATTACTTTTTTTACAAGCATGTTGCCTTAGCTTGTTTTGCATATTATCATCAATTTAGTTAAACCTTTAAAAAATGTAGTATTGTTTAGTGATAGCTATATATTCTTTGTTTCACAGCAAATCAACACTTGCTGCCTATGAAGAGAATATAACTGGAAATACTATCAAAACTGTTTATTCTACTTCTGATCAGTAAGTACACATTAATAACATCGTAGAGTAGCAAAGGACACAGACATTTACATAAGCATTCAAGTCTTCATACAAAAGAGAACAGTGGAAGTCACCATCATGAGACAGCTTTTCATAGAAAGCTCTCTTTCAGTGAGATCTTGCCATCAAATCATTACCACAGTTCAGCAGCCTAATATTATGTTAGGCTTGTCACAGCTGACATTTTAAAATATCTATAGAAACAAGAGCCAATGCCTTAATTGATAGAGTTGGCTTTGTGATTCTGTAGGTTTCTATCTCAGGCAGCCGCTTGCTCTTCAAAATTTCCTTCCTTTGTGAGAATGGTAATGACCAAATCTACGTACAAGTATGGAGGAATAGGTTCACATGACAGTGCTGTTGAAAACTATCTTTTCACACCAGTAAGATATTCCCAAATATAAGCAGGATATTTGCTCAATCTGTAATAACTTGCCTCATTGGGAAAAATAAGTTAAATGTGGTCACTATTTTCAGTTCAGTTTGGACAACCCTACTACCTGGAAATACCTAATCAGAAAAATGAGTATCCTTTCCAACACAGGGAATTCTGGAGATGATTAAATAATAGTACAGCAGTTTGTCACTGACAGGAAAGGAGCAAGAGCCATTGATTTTGTAACGCTAAAACAACACCAACAGTTGTATCCAGATGAAGTACAAAGTGATGTCACATAGGAGTGCAACAAGAGCTAAGAATTTTTTTTTTAAATATTATTGTCACCAATACCTTGAAGGCTGTTCTAGACAAGTAATCGCTATAATTGCTATGAAGGTATGAGCTCTGTCTGCAGTGCAGAAAGTCAAAAAAGTTTTCAGGCACTTCTGTATCACAGAGAATTCTGTGAACCAGACTGATCAAATTATGGCAGTTTGAGTTCAACTATCCGTTTACTTTTGTGATTAAAACATTAAAATCATTCCCCTCCACTTTATCCCTATTTAGTATACATGCTCCCAGACATTCAGCTGCTTAATTCAGTTCACCAGAGAAGACCATTCTTTCTACCATGGTATTTTGGCTGCTTGACAATTTGCCCATCACAGGAGCATGTGTATGACAGCTGTCAACTGGAATGGAGAGAATACACAAATGATGTTATTCCATTAATGGCCATTGTACAGTATACAAATGTCTTTCCCACGCAGTGCTAACCTTATCAATTTTCTGCTTGAGATTTCAATGGTAGCTCTTTTTCTGACAGCTGATGTTATATTATATACACAGGAGTATAATTGGAAAAGATATATGTACATACTGCAGGAAGCCCTTGGGCATAGATGCCAAAATGATCTTAGATGCCTTGCAAATTTACTGTCATTCGACTTGCTTCAAGGTAAGAAGATTTCACCTGCTATCAAGAAATATCATTTGATTGTAATACCTGCATTATAGTACACATATAAGAGATTATTTAGGCCTTAGGACTTCTCCACCTGTGAGAATAAGAAGTCTTGAGACTGGAGGAGAAAATTAATGTAGGAAATACTAATCTCTCTGTTTCCCTCTCTTCCTTACACAATCTCTTCCTTTTTCTTCCATCTCCCTCTCTCCTTCCCCTGCTACTCTCCTCCTTGCCTCTCCTCCCTTGCAACCATAAGCAGGATAAAGGGTGCAGCTGAATGTATTCCTAGAGTCCTACACATTTATAAGCCTTCACTTCAAGTCTGATGCAGTGAATTATATCAATTTACGCTTTTCATGTTGCAAAATTTTATCAGATTTTTAAGAAGTTCTGTAGATGTTCTTGATTGACATCTAAAACAGTCTTAATTATTAAAAAGTAGGTAATTTTTTCCTATTTCTATTAAGAATGAAAACACAGAAGAAATTTCTTTTTTGTTTGTAATTCCAAACCC
Organism: Cettia cetti; assembly: GCA_013401135.1. Classification (NCBI taxonomy): domain Eukaryota; kingdom Metazoa; phylum Chordata; class Aves; order Passeriformes; family Sylviidae; genus Cettia; species Cettia cetti. The sequence goes on along the minus strand of VZUI01020439.1, from coordinate 15,212 downwards.
AAAGCCTCAGCCTAAAATTCTCTCTTAAACTTTTCTCAGGGTATGCCTGGCAAAGCTCACTCCCATAGTGTGTTTTCTTTCTGCCTCATTTGTCTTATTTCTGCTTGCATCTACACACAGAGTTTGTTGTTCTAACAAATAATACTCAGCAAAATCACTGCATTAGCATAGCTCATATTTCTGCCCAGCCCTGCCCAGCTTTTACTTCTGCTTCTGACAGCAGCTCCTGTTCCTATTTACTACGTGAAAAGTAACACAAATCAGAATCCAGCAGTAAGGTTGCACTTTACATATAAGAAGCTGCATGTGCTTTTTGTTTACAGTGGACTTTCTGAGCTCTGTGAGCACCAGAAAGGCATTTTCTTCCATGGGAAGTATGGAGTATCTATTATGTAGTATCTCCTCAATACTATTACTGCAAGTAAATACAAGTTCTGGTCTGCTTCCATTCTTTCTATACTGATCAACCCACATAAAGAAAAATGGGATTTTCATTAGGAGTATTACCATATTGGTAGTGGCTGAATTATCTGTTAAATACTTAGATTTTTTTTTTTTTTAAGCTACATATTTTTGCTACCTACTATCAACTGGAGACTGTCTGGCCGGGAATATTCAGCTTAGTTTTTATATAACTACAAACTTATGAAAGCATTGACAGAAAAATTGAACAACTGATTTAAGTCTGTGGCTCATGCTTATAGTTATGTATTTAGCTAAGTAGTGCAATTTCTCATAATTAATATTAATTTAGCTCCTTACAAATACCCTCTATCCATTAGAGATTTGCACATAGCTGACAGCAGTACACCATCTTAATTTCCTTGTAAAGGTATATATCAAAAGTACAGTAATTAAATAATGCAAATTTTAGATTTTTTTCTCTGTGTAAAAGTTCTAGCTGATATTGGTGATCAGAGCTTTGAAAACATGGCCACACTTTTGCTGATTTAAACAAGAAAATACAAAATCAGTGAAGATGGCAGATTGTTTTAATAGCACCTTAATACTAATGCTGATTTTCACTTAGTAGGGGATAAAATATCCACAGAAACCAGAATTTACCATTCTTTTATTAGATGTAAATAAATAAATCAAAATTATCAAAATTATCTGGACATCAAGATCCCAGTTTGATCCATGGTATCAAATTACCATGCTCTTTTATCCACTTTAGGCTTTCCTTGTGGTCTTGGTAAGTCAGCCTCTGTGTGTATCTGTGCATTTTCATATAAGAAACACGGGCAATATTCTATATCTCAAAAAATCAGCTTTTTTGAGACATTCGTAAAAGCAGTGTCCAGATTCTGCAAGAATGGAAGACATAATTAACTGTTAAGATAAAGTGTTGTAGGATATTTTGAAATAAGCAGGTCAAGATTCTTTAAGATCTACTCTAAATTGGATGATTACATGTGATCATTCTTCCTTTATTCAGTGAAGAAAGAAAGGGATCTCAAAATGGTGATTCATGTTATTTTAGGATAAACCCCTAAGCTAAGACAGAAAAAGTAAAAGTACTCTTTGGAAATGTCTGGGGAAGGGCAGAGTTGTTGAGTGTAATGAGTACCTATGCAATCAGTTGAGATACTGGTATCTGATTTTTAGATATCTAAAAGTGACATAGTCAGATATCTAACCTTTGTCTAAAACTACTTTTTAAGAGTTTATCATTTATATTGCAGTACTAATAACTCCTATTCTGATCTGGGGTTGCTTGTTTCCTAAAGGAAAGAATGCTGGGTAAGACGATTAGAGAAATGTTTCATTTTAATTTTTCTTCATTCTTTGATATATGTGTTGAAGTGTGAAGTATGTAAGAGACCTCTGGAAGATTTAAAAGCAGGAGACAGCATTTGGATTTACAAAAAAACTGTGCACTGTGAGCCTTGTTATTCCAAAGTTAAAGGTAAGGCGCAAGATGTCTAATACTGAAAGTAGGAAAAACCATTTCATGAACTTCATTCAAAAGACTTCAATATATGACAACACAGCTGTTGCTTTTGCTCATTTGTGTATACTTAAACCTTTTCAAAGCATCTACTTCAGTAAGTCTGGGTGCTTAGGATGATATCCAATCCCAGGTTCTAGATACAATTATTCTGTACCTGTGAGGGAGATCTTGGTCACACTGCAAGTTCATCTCTTCAGGTCTCTCTATAGAGTAGTACCTATGCAATCAATAGAGACACCTAGAGGGAGGCAGTGGTACCTTGCCCTGGAGGTGAGAATAAATTGCAAGGCCATCTGAGAATCAGATTGTTCTACTAAAACAAATAAACCAGGATGCAGAGTTATTTTCACCTAGTGGAGTAATTGTGGCCAGTATAGAGAAGATATAAAATCTATGAAGTCATAATGAAAATATTACACTGTGATTATGATTCTTACCTTTGTAAGGAGCAAAGTGAGTAAAAAATGTGCAAGACAGGGACAAGTGGGTGTTTTGTTTTATTCATTTTCTAGAAGTTTCTAGATTTTAAGTCTTCTCTCTTCATAGCAATTATTATTTCACAATACTATAAATCGGTATCTCTGTACCAAATTAAGACAGCGATATAGATGAAATAGTCTGATAAGCTAGTTTTCAGCTATGTAATTCTGAGATAAGATCATGTTAACCAAAATTATATTAAAAATTTGTTTTGTTAAAATACTTATGTTATTAACTCATTGCCAAATCTGGTGGGAATGGGGAATTTTGCAAATAATCACATTAGAAAATTAATAGAACACAGTAACAGTTATAAAACTGTAGAAACACATACCAAGGGTCTCTATATTAAGCACAATAAATTGGTATGTCCTATTTCATCAAGTTACAAGATAGACAGTTAGACTTCAGTAGACATTCAAAAAAAAAAAAAAAAACAAACTGAAGTTTCCATGTAGGACATTCAGAGCATAATACTTTCCTTGGCATTTCTGACCAATCTTTTCTCTCTTGCAGAAAAATGGACCTACTAATTTTGACATACAGAACATATGATGAAGAAGTTACTATTAGTTAACTGTATTGGCCTGTTAATTCAAAACACTGGGGAAAATTATTCATTTTACTGCTGGGAATTCTCTGAAGGAAGCCCTACTGCATGGTTATCAAAGGAATTAATTTAAAGAGAATTTAGATGCATTTTCATACACACATTGCAGGAAGCAAAACAAGATATTGGTCAGTATATTTCTCAGCTCTGTGAAACCACTAATAATACATAAAATCAATTATAATTTATTGAAATTTTCTGTATGTCAGGACATTCCTACACATTTGTTTTGAAAGGGCTGTATTCTCTTTTCCTCTAATATAAAGACCTGGTTGCTTAATATAGCATGAATGGGATTCACTTTGTCAAGATTAGCCATTTAGAAGTCAGCTATTCAGTTTAAACTACTGTTTTCATACAGAGAGAAGTGGGTTCATACTGCACATTCAAGGGGAGACATCAATTTCCAGAGAAAGGTTCTTCCCAAGTAACTTAAATGATAAATTTGAGATGAAACAACTCATCTTTGGAAAATGCATCTATACAACTGCAGAAGGATTCTAGTAGAGGGTTTTATGCAAAACTATCCCGCTCCATGTCTGTAATTCTGGTAACTATGTAGTCACCACTTTTTAAAGAAGTGCACACTAAATAGTTGCCATGAAATAATGAAATAATGCTTTGCATGACGTTATGTTGTTGTATTTATATTCCCTACTTTATTAAATTGACACTATCTAAACACTTTGGATGGATTCATCTTGCCTAAATTTATGCATCCACTGTGCAGAGTTCTGTTCCTGAGTTACTTGATCTATTCTATCTTATATAGAGAAGCAGACATTTTTTAGACATTTGCAATCTGACCAATTCAATTGGTCAGATGGCAAACACCTATTTTACTATGACATTAACCAATGTACATCTTACTTCCATGGTTTGAAAAGGAACCTGGAGTGAACAGCTCAGATGTCTAGACATCTACACTAAGTCACATACACTCCTTCCTTTGAGACCACAGTGAAAGCATTTTTTTTTCCTTTTGGAGAGTGTATGTGTCTACAAGTATAGAAACTGAAAGAAGACTTCATGCTGTGTCATAATATGTTGTCTAAAATAATCAGTAGTTCCAGTAGCTTACTGGACAGACAAAGGTATTGGCCACTAGTCTTTGTCAGGAGATGCTTTAGATTATTCAGAACTGATTTTTCTGCCTTACATCTCAGTTTAAAAGGACTTCCTGGAAATGACCATGACAGAGTTAGTGTTTGGATGCTGCTGGACCTAGGCAAGAGGTTAAAAGCATGCAAAATATTAAAACCATAGGTTAATAATAGACTGATGAGTGGCTGTCACAGTCAAACTCTCTCTCCTTGACTGAACATTTCATAGGGGAGGCAGGAAGTATGGATGTCAGCATAATTTAAACTACTGGGCCCGCAGCTGAATAAGGATGTTGTCTGGTTTAAAGGATGCTCAGACTGATTATGCAATGGAGACATGAAACAGTAGATATTTTGTTTTGTTAATTTTATGAATTCTTATCAATAATGTCAGTAACTCCAATAAATCTTTAATTATTGATATTTTTTTCTGGTGTGTTTCTCTTGATGATGACATATCCCAGTTAAACTATAATTGTTAAAGCTCCATGCTTTATCAGGAAACAATGATTTGCACAATGGGGTGAAAAAAGTAGTGGCAAAATTTCAACGTCACAAATTTGGTCCTGTTGAGAGACCAACACTTATTGCTAAAGCCCAGTTACAATGGAAGAAGTTAGACATTCATTTGAGCCAGCACATTAAAATCTAGGACTTTCTAGTGTTTGAGGGGATGAGAGCTTTTAGTTCACTCCCCTAGAGACCAGGAGCTGTGGATGAAAATATCTGCGACTTAAATGCTCACTGACAGAGAAGTAGAAATAAGAAACAATAAATAATAATTCCATGCTCATTAAGTCATCCTCACTGAACAGCCCTGGTAATTTTGCCATGTGTTATTTTTGTTATTTTTTATTATATGTTGTAATGTGGCTAAGAAGAAACACCAGGTTTGTGATTTACCATATAAAATCTGGCAGAGCAGTACTCATTAAGAAAAATCATATTAACATCTCAATACCAATGTATCAAAACTTAAATGTTTTTTGTCCTTTTTGCATATCATTAGCCTGTGGTGTTTCATTTCCCTTTGACTAGTCCTTCCATGAAACAATCCAAATGAAGAGTTTGCTGGCAGCTGTTTTAATGAACGTGTTATCTTCAATAATGCATTAAATTAGACTGAAAAGCTGTATTGAGAGATGATGTACTAAATTATGTGGGGGGTTGTCATTCATCAGGCCCATTTTTTTTGTAATGGATACTTCATTTTACAAAGCTGGAGCATTGCTCTATGGGGAGGCAAATCAAGTAATCAGAGGAAAGGAATGAAATAATGCATATAATGCATATTGATGCATTTAAATATGTAGATTGCTTCAAAGCTACTGATATTTACAAGAACAAGGAATGTCATAAGAACATCTTTGCTTTGTTAATATATTCTGTTGTATCCTGTGTAGGTTCCCACAGAACAGTCATCCTGAGCATCCCTCCCTATCAGTGCTTGACACAGAGTGACAAACAGCTGTAACACTGTCCACTCATCCTCTTCCTCTTGAAATAAAGATCCCCGTCAGTTTGACAAGACTATACTCTCTGTTACCTCACAGAGTCTCCTTAGCTAGGCTTTTAAAGAACATCAAATGGATCTCGCATTTATTCCATAGGTCACCTCTATTCCTTGCTTCTTTGTATACGGATTGTGTAGTGTTGGGATAATTTCAAGTGTTCAGTTTGTTTACTCACAACAATAAGGTAAGAACTCTGCTACTCTGATTTTTTTCCTGTATGCTTGATAGTTTAACACAATCTCATTGTTTAGAATGAAAAGTACCCACTTTCTTGGTTGGTTTTGTTCTCTGATCATACTTGCACATTGCTCATTGTAGCTACTCTGTTACACAGGAAGTGGTTTCAGACTAGTTGATGCCAGACTACATGGGAGAAATGCCTCCTTTGCTTCCTTCTGCTGCACCACAACACCTCATTTTTCTTCACAGCAGCAGAGACATCCATAATTCCATAAGGACAAAGGATAAAGAGACTTAAATACTTGGGTAGGCTTGACGTGCCGAAGTCTGAAATTGTTGACCAAAATAGCTCTGTTTGGCAGCTTAATTGATGCAGAACAACTGAATTCTTAAACTGATGAGGTCCTTCTTTGACTTCAGAGGCCTCCTCTTCTGTTTTGTGCTTTGCCTGGTCTGAGCAACTCAACTCTAATATCCTGCATCAGTAAAACTAGGACTTACGAACATTCCTTGCATTTCAGAGAGAAGAATCTGCAGATATTCTCAAATACGTTAGGCACAAATTGCTAAAATCAGACCTTTTTGAACATCTCAGTAACTACCACCTTTTAAAACCATGGAGATGGTGTTCCCTGAAGAGATGAACTGGGCCCAGAAAATGGGAGTGTGTCTCCCCGAACATACCTAAGCAGGTTGTGTAACAGTGAAACAGCTGGGTGTATAGAATAAACAAGATGTTCTCTTTTTGCCACATTCCCTGCCCAGTGCAGGCTGGATCCTTATGGCCCATGTTCCACTGGAAAGCCACACCGCTTGCACATTCATTGCATGCTTATTGATTACTCAGGAATGACTTATGAACAAAATATACATTGTCTTGGGAGCAAAGACCAAATCCTGGAATTTCTTAAGCTCATCCAAATGGTCTAATTAAGAATTAAAAGCAGTGTGGATGATTAGAGGGGTTGTCTACATTCAAATTTGGCTTGAGTAGGACAGTGAGAGAGTGAAATTTTGGTGGGTTTCTACTGAAGACTATTACAAATACATCTTCATATGATAATATCTTTTAAGCTTTAGTATCTTCTTTGTCTTCCCAACCTCTGAGCCCTTTTGGACAGGAACTCTCTCCAGTTTGTGCAGTGTCCAGCACAGCAGTGGCCTCTGGGTGGTACTGCTGCACCTGTATGAATGACCCAACAAAACAGTTTACCTCCCTTTCCAAGCAAGCTACTTGGAAACGGAATATATTTTTGTGGGGTTTTTATAACTGTGTCAGTTATAAATTGACAGCTACAATCTTGTAGGCTGTGCCGGGACTTAAAAGTGACTGGTTCGGTCCTGTTAGAATCAATATCTGAATATAATCATGCCAAAAGCACTTGTCTGAGTCTTGTCATTGCTGTGCAGTCATCAGACATCTGTTTAGGGAGCTTAGACAGCTATTGTGGTCAAAACAATTGGCAGCCAACATTTTAAAACTACCTACTCAGGAAAAAAAGAAGACACAATCAATTCTGGAAGGAAAGGACAAACTTCTGGCATTCAAGCCATTTTCCCACATGTTTAAATACTAAAAGAAACAGAAAAGGGAGAAAATATTATGAAAAGATGAAAGTATTATGCAAATAGGTCAATTAAGGAATTTTAATAATACTAATGCTGTTGTAAATAATGGTGCCGTTGAAATGAATAGTCAAACTCGACTGTAATATGAATATTCCAGAAAACACTGGTCTGTCTTCATATCTTCTGTTTCCTCCAGGGAGTTTCCACCCATGGAATTTTGAATAATATTACCCCTGTATGTAGTTCAAATCTTGGAATTAAAAATGAGAATCCAGCCAACCATATTTGTAGCATTGTAATTTCAAATAGCCAAATACATAAACAATATTTGAGAAATCTATGTAAGTATGTGACTAATAAAGTATTTGAACACTTTTTTAGCTGTTTTCACAATTGGTAATGCATTTGAGCATTGACTTTATCCATGTGCCCAAGTGACATATGTGAAAGTAACAGTAAAGTCTTTTGAACAAAACACCAGTTTTCTCACAGCAAAATTCTGTTTGGAAGCAAGCATACCAGTTCTGACAAGACTGACATCTGTGGAAAGCTGGAGGAGGAAAGTCAGGAAAGAGCAATATATTTTTTGCTTCTTCCACTCTAGTGAGAGACAACACACATACCCAGCCAGAGGAGGGCACATGCTTTGAGAACTGTGGTTTCTGGGTTTTAATTTGGAGATCACCAGGACTGTTTAAAAACTCCTCTTGCCTTCTAATTCAGAATCTGAACCTCCTCAGTAGTAACAGAAATTAAACAGGGAGTGGAGATAGCAGGGACTTTGCTTCTTATAATGAAATTGGAACAAATATAAGGAAAAGATCTAGCTAAGAAGAAAACACTTTTTTTTGGTAGAATCACAATTCATACACCCTTCATCAATCCAGTGAATGTACTCAAGAAATATCTTTGCTGTACTGCATGTCTTCTATTTCCAGATTGTCCCAGAAAGGGCTGATTTTAGACCAGCTCTCACCCAGCCCTGGAAGTGTGTTCAGTACTGGCTGCACATCTCCAGGATGGACAAAAGGGACCCAGAAGGAGTAAGATGGATAGCTCCATCACTACCCAGACCCAGGAGTTCTGGCATGGCAAGAGGAAGGACAAGGGGTTTTATGCCAGTGTGGTGATATTGCAGGAAAGATCTCAAGTGCTCTGCAAGTTATACGGTTTTGGAACAATGGGTCAAGAAAAAAAAGTTTGGATGTAAGTTTTCTAACTGTACCTAAATTACCCTCTAAGTATCTTTGCCATTTTATTGTATCTTTTGTGATTCAGTGGGTTATAGATAGTGTAAGGACAAGTTTTTACATGCAAGATTTTACATGCTATTTTTACAGGATTTTTTTTTTTTCTATCCTATCTGACAGTAAAAAATAAATTATAAAAATAAATTACGTGGGCTTTTCTGGATCACCAGAAATATTCTTCTGATCACCAAAGATTCTTGCTTCACCAAACTGAACCTGGATGAAAGTTCAGGTACTTATTTTTTTAAATAAGTTTTTTGTATTATTTATTTTTTCCGACATACATCACATAACCAATGCTAAGCATGTTGCTGTTTATTACAATGATAACTTCTAAACCATTTTGCAGCATCATAAAGCCTTGAGTCTGTTGGCCTACACTTACTAACATCTTGCAAACTGTAAAAATCACTTATGTATCCACATGATGGGCTTGCTAACATGGATAATAATTTCTTTACACTTTTTTGCGAAGTTGATGAATTTCTTGAATCTCTTTCCCCAACCATATGCAAACAGATAAAAGTAAATATGACAGAAAATGAATTAAAGGGAAAAAATCATAACCAGGATTAGATGATTTGGTACATTCATGTTATCAGGAAACAAGGCATTTTTCCTGAATCAACTGCCATTGTTCCCTGAAGATAAGTACAGCTGAAGTCTGGAGTCCTGGCAGAAGGTGTGTCATGGATTTTTAGCCTCTTGGAGAGAAAGTGTATTTCTGTCATTGTGATCTTCAGCTCTTCACACTCAAACAGTGTTTCAAAAACTTTACTTTTAGATTATCAGCTCATTTATTAACAACCTTGAACACCACATCTCCCCCTCAACCTTCTCTTTCTTATTCATCAGTGGTAAACCAAATTACACTCTCCAATATACTTGTATACCAGAAACAATGTAAATATTCAAACTTCTTTGAAAGTCTAATTAGTCTTTGTTATCCATGAAGATCATTAGAAAGAAACTGATCCTGATTTGCAAAATTCAGGCTGGTGCTTTCAGTTTATAATAAACAGAAGGGATGGGAAGGGGGGTGAAGGAAGGGGGGGTCTAAAGCATTTGAAAGTCAGAGTGATTTGATAACAATCAAATAACCCCTTGAACAAGAGCTGTCATTGGATAATTCTGTCTAGATGGATCTACTAACTAGCAGACTCTAAGCTTAATTCACAGACAGTATCTTTGTATACCATAAGCACTGAAGCAGTTTGAGCTCACTGAAATGATGCAATTTTGGATTTGTTCTTATAGTAAATCTATTCTAATGGTGATTACAATGTACTTCAATATAGTATCAATTAAATAAGGAAGAACCCCAAAGGAACCATGATAGTTCAGAGAAGAACACAGTATAAAAAAGGAGGAAATCAATTGGCACAAAATTAGCAACAGCTGGGAAGTCAAAATGTTTGTAAGAGACACTGAGAATGAAGAATCCATGCCGTAACTTAAGGAAAGTGTTTAATTGCTCAAATAATGCAGAGTAAATGTATAAATTTAACAATAACAAATTGTTAGGTCTAGGTAGTATCTATGCAAGCAACTGCAGCTCAAGTGTTAGACTGTTGAAGTTCTCACAAAACATCTAGCCTACCATTCAAAGCAGGCTTGGTGCCAAACAAATTAGAAACATCATCTGGGACATCAGCCTTGAAAAAAACACGAAAACTGCTCTGGGGAACTACATTTTATTTAGTCTTATTTTTTTATCAAGCCAATTTGTAGAAATTGGAATAAATAACAGAATACAGAAGCATCTGGATATGTATGATATATTGGAGGAGGGTCTGCACAGATTTTCTAAAGCAGGGCATGCTCATGCATATATGAGTGTTTCTGAAGAAGCCAATTTGCTTTTGGTTAAGCTGATTTCTTTAACTGAGAACATTTGGCTTTATAAGAAAATACAGAGTGAGAATAGAAGGAAAACAATAGGGTAGAAAATTCCGTTTTCGTTATGGAGTGGGACAGGACACAATGGGAGGTTTGGCCCGACTTCTGTGGGGATGAGGCTATATAAATTAGGGCTTGCCAGCTGGGAAGAGAAGTATCTAAATTTTATATAGTCATGAATGACAAAGAGAAGCTGAATAGAGAATGATTAATCATTCTGTCTTTCTCAGAAAACCAGAACTAAGGGGCTCCCAATCAAATTACTAAGCAGCAGATTTAAAGTAGATAATAAGAAGTAGTTTTTCTAACAATACATTATTAAATTGCAGCTCTAATTGCCACAGGGGGTTGTAGAGCCCTAATGTTTAAATGGCTTAAAAATGGGTCTCAGCAAATGGAATATTATTAAACATCAGTTGCTATCAAAATTAAATGATCCAGATGTCCTGATTCAATGACTTTTGAAAGAGGGGGAAATATCCCTCAATATTTTTCTTGTTTCTCAGATATTTTCCTTACAAATCTATCAGCCCTTGCTAAAGGCAGAATACTGATAGGATTGACTTCTGCTGGCATGATAGTGGCTCTATTTTTATAAAACTACTTTCACAGTCATTTTTCAGATTGGAACTGCACTTTAAAATAACCTCATGAGACTTAGAGTTTACTGTCCGTGCTCTGACCTTATTGTTACATGTCTTTTGTAGAGCCCAGACTGGATTACAGCAATTAATTCTTTGCTGGCTTGCCTGAAAGGCAGATCCAGCCTGCAGCTATTGCAGCATAAAGCAACAAGCTTATTACCAGGAAAGAGCAGATGGGATTTGTGGACTTCCAGCTTCTTTGTTCTCTGCATTGACAGCCTATTAGTAACTACACTGATTGAGAAATTCCTACTATAGGATACTGTGTAAGTAGCATTCTACAGTAGGTTTCTACTGATTTAGGGCATATAATTTCTCAAGTCCAGGAGTAATGGGTTTCATGGGCACATCAGGATGTTTGGGGTTGGTGTTAGACACGATTTATCAATGCCTTAAAAAAATAATGGAACCATCAAGTCTTCACTGTGGTTTGTAAAGTGCTGATGAACTTCTGGGTGTATCAAACTCATCACTACTGCAGGGATACTGAATGGAACTCATTAACAATTTATTAGTAATGTCAATATTGGGAGGAGTGTAATTTATGTTTAAAACTCCACACAATTAGGTTAACTATTTAAATGGCTAAGATGTTCAAAGCATCTTTGCTATATTGAAACAGTCCAATCTGAAAACCATGGGACAGTGTATTCATCAACATACATTTTACCTGCCAGCACCTCTGTGTGAAGCTATGCTATTAGTGGAATTATGTGTTAGTGAAATTACAAGTACACTTAAAATACAGCAACAAATACAACACAGTGAAGTGCATTTTTACCCTTTACTAAATCTACTTGAACAGGAAATGCCTGGAAAAGACAAGAGTCTTTCCAACTGACTGTGAGCACGGTAGCTGAAGTATGCACAACTTTAAGCTCCTTTCTACCCATACTACTGGGTATCTCACTTCAGAAGTTCCAGTCAAGGAAGAGCCAATCTCTGGACCATTTTCTTGGTGATATGATGTCTATGATCAATGCATTTGTCTAGAAAAGATGCTTTTGTACCCATGCTAGGGCACGATGCTGAGTCCGAAGCTTTTTCTCTTTGGCAACTGAGTTGTGAAATTAATGCCTGCATGCAACATTTGTGTAGGTGGCACAAACGGTAGAGGGCATTTGAAAATCTTCAACTACTTGTACTCATAACTGAGGACAAGCATTCCCATGGTGACTCTTAAGATCCTGTGCTATGATGCAACATGCTCTACCCTGTCTTCAAATGTGTCTCCTAATGTATCTCTACACTGGTGTGTGCAGCAAGATATTTTTAGTGATGCAATATCCAGACCACACTGTCATGTTTGTGTTCTGACAACTGAAAACTTCAGATACCCATTTACTGGGTTTTCTTGCTGGTCTACTAAAAGACTTTGCATCTTTGGTTAAAAAAAAAAACTCCTCCATTTTGAATTTGAGTATTTCATAGAATCATCAAGGTTGGAAGAGACCTTCAGGATCTGATCAACCATCAACTTGGCACCACTATAATCACCCCTAAACCCAACTGGCCACATCCATACACCTCTTGAATGCTTCCAGAGACAGTGGTTTCACCACCTATGTGGGCAACTTATTGCAGTGCCTAACTACTTTTTCAGTGAAAAAAAAAGTTGATATATAACTTTACTGCCTCTTTCCTCATTGCATCCTCCAGCACTAATATTGTTATAAACTTCTTCTTGGCTTTTTTTTTTCATTGTACACTAATGATGTATAATAAACTTAGTATTACATACCCTGCCAATTCATCTTTTTATATCACTTTGCAATCTTACTGTATTAACAAGGCACTTCTAAGAATTAAGGCTAGTACCATTATTAGTGATAACAAACTGAGAGATACACATTTTGCCTGAGATTAAACATGTAGCAGCTCCATTCTCCTTTTACTTGTGGGAATAAAGATTACAACTATCTGTAGTAGTGAAAACTGGATTCTGTTACTCATTCTAATAAAACATTGGGGCCAGATGGTTTTTACACTATCAATATTTCCCCCTTCTTTTTTCCAAAGGGACAGAGAAGACCCAACCAAGGTTTTTGGATTAAGTGCTATCTGGTTGCAAAGTAGTACACTGGGGGCTGTATTTACTCTCTTCACTGAAGAGGTTGTATCATCTGGAAGTCAATACTTTGTGCTCCACTCTAGCTTCCTTTCTAGTCATTCTTACAGGACTGGTTGTTACTATCTATACTGCAAGAGTGCTTGAAAGACCGACAAACAATAGTGCTGTTGTCCTGTGCACATACAGAAAGTTTCCAGATTATAAACAAAAGAGACAAAATTGTGACAGGCTGGATGATTTCAAGGTTGACTTATGCCCTGAACAGAGAATCAATGTCTGTTCCTCCTTACACCAGAAACCTGAGACAGCAACAAAGCAGGGTGAAGGCAGCAGTAGCTGATAGTACCACTGCTATAGCTATACTATAGCTCTGCCTAAAGCTGATGTTCAAGAATTGGGTAGTGACTGACCAATAGCTATTTTTAGTGGATAGCTGAGCAGCTTATAACCCTTAGACTCACAGAACCATTTAGGCCAGCAAAGACATCAAAGTCACTGAGTCTGTTAACCCAGCACTGCCAACTCCTCACTAAACCAACCCCAAGTGCCACATCTATGCATCTTTTAAACATTTGCAGGATGGTGACTCAACCACTTCCCTGGGCACTCTGTTCTAATGCTTGATGACACTTTTGGTGAAGAAATATTTTATAAAATCTAATCTAAACCTGCCCTCACATAATGAGATTTGTTCCTGATTTTCTATGAGACGTAGGACTGTGACTTATAAGGTTGTCCCCTAAAGCTGTCACCAGTGGAAATGAACTGAACGAGGGTTGTGTGATGCCTGAGCTGTCTTGAGCAACAATGAATCTCTGCTCACCTCCTAGGTGACACAAAGGACACAAGCAATGCCTTCTTACAGTGCTGGGCAATGAAAGACAAGGCAAAACTATTACTGTAAGTAAACATTACTCATCCCTCTCTCTCTCAAAGATTTGCAAGCTACAAGCCCACCTATGTATCTGGACTGTGTTAAGAAAGACATTTCAATACGAGGACTTCTTTCATCTCAGGAGTTCTCCTATACATAACCAATACATAGTTATGTAGTTTTCTGCAATGCTCAGTTCAGTCTTTGCTTCACCACCAGCGCATCTTCAAAAACGTGTCGCTTTCCTCGCTTTGCGCCAAAACTCCTAGAATCAGCATGTTTTAAACCTACAAACGGCGGTTTTTGGCTGAATTAGCTCCTTTCAAGCCCAACAAAGCCTCTATTTGTGATTCCCATTCCCCTCACACTCTCAATCTGCATAATTACAACCCTGACACCACCAGGCTCTAATTACACAGCTCACGAGAGGCGCGGCGCCCTGGGCCGGATCCAACCCGCGGGTGGGGCGGGGCGAGCCGCGGTGGGGTGCAGTGGGGGAAGGCACTTTTCTTTAAACACCCGGGGCTCTGCTCGGAGGTGGCCCCCGCCGCCCTTGCCCGGGGCTGGATGGCGGGGGCGCCGGGCGGCTCTTTGTTCCTGCCCAGTGCGTGTGCGCGTCGCTCGGGCTGCCGGAGTGGGAGGGGATCCCGCCCTCGCCGCCGTTAACGGGAGGCGCAGGAGCGGCGGAGCGGGGCCGGGCGGGCGGCACGGCGGCGCAGGGCCGGACCCCGGTGCAGCGAGCGACGCTCTCCGACGCTCCCGCCTCCCCCGGTAGCAAGGCGCTGCCCTCCGGCGGCACGGCGGAGCAGGTGCCGGCGGCGGTAGCGAGCCGGCAGGATGGAGGCTGCCTTGCTGAAGCCGGCGATGATGGCGGAGGTGAAGGGGAGCGGCGCCGGCTCTGCCGTCAGCGCCGAGCTGGAGGTGAAGAAGCTGCAGGAGCTGGTGCGGAAGCTGGAGAAGCAGAACGAGCAGCTCCGGAGCCGCGCCGCCGCCGCCGCGGTGGCCACCGGCCCGCCCAGCCCGCACCTGCTGCTGGCCCCGCCACCGGCCCCGGGCGGGCTGCG